>UZAN01041574.1:15739-31032 GCA_900618425.1 Echinostoma caproni
TTTCCCAGACGGACACTTGGCAGTGTAACGCGTGCTAAGAAAATGGAAGCATACATTTTCCGCATTAAGTATACTCTATCACGATTAACAAAACCCAGGTCACATTAATTTGCAAAATCATTTGTACGTCCAACCCCGACATTTTTCATTTGGTATCTTCAGTTGAGTTTAACTGCCAAATTAAATAAATATTTGATGTGTAATTTAAGGAACAACAATAAATCTGAGGGAGTGCGTAAACAGGAAAAAGAAGTGTCAGCACAACTCAGTTGTGAATTGATGCATAAAACCAATACTGTAGAAGTAGACATCAGTCTCATGAGTGCTCTCAGCAAACCAGCAATTACTCAGCACATTGGAAGGCGACTGTAATGTGCACTTCACATAGTACGGCCCTTAACGCGGGTCTCAAACTCCATCGAACTGGGCCCCCTGAGAATATGGTGAATTTTATGTAAAGAAAGACATTCTCCCGAAGCACGTCAACAATCAAACAGTCGATGACATCTTTCAGCTCTCACCTGTCGATCATTCACGGACTACTTAGGTGAGAGACGAATATCGGCTACGCATAATCACTCCCAGAAGAATAATCCTTTGCTTGATTTTCTGAAGGGCCAAAAACGTGCGCGAGACAGTACTTTTGTCCTTGTTGAAATCCACCGGCAGAGTATACTATGTTTCTATCTCTACCGTTTCTGGGTCGGTATGGTGAAGAATTGCAATCCAACCTACGCGGCCGATGAAAAGCATGTAGAAAATGTGGCCAGATGAACTCACCATACCACAGAATTCTGATGTGTGAAATGATAAAGACAAACTGAGCAAAAAGGACAAGTGCTTCTGATCCTTTGGAAAATGCTCTTGGTTGCACAGAACTGGAAGTTAACCTGAACTTCATATTTGTCCAATACTGATCAATGGTTTTGAAAACAGGCCATTCAGTAGTGGATATTTTAGCAAAACGGAATTACTTGACGGCTAACATATAATACGAATCATGAAAAAAATTCATGTGTAAAACGAGATAAAACTTCCTAAGACTGTGCTGATATGATAATAATTCCTTTTGTCAAGAGAAAGGGCAACCACAATGATTCCGTATTGTCCTAGATCATTCGGATGCAAAACTCAGGGGGACTTTGGTGATTTAACCACCCACTACGATATCGATGTTTCCGTGGCTCTGATGAGCAGCTACCAATGTGGCTTAGCCTTGCCAAACCAGCCAGTAAAGGTGTAAATCTAAGGTCTTCCACGTCGCTGACTGAGTCTCAGTGCACCTTCGATTGCAATTTGTTAGTGGGCAGTCGCCGTCCGCAACATCCACGAAATGATCTCATCTCACATGCAGGCTACCTGCCGTTGTTCAGAATATTCGTTTGCGTTCAAGTAAGTTCATCGAACCACACAATTCAGACAGTTCAGGCTGAAAATTGTCGCATAAGAATGTTTTCCGGCCACTCGCAAGCATCACCCCCGCATGGACCATAAACTGAAACGAAACATCTCAAGTGAAATCGAGAGAAGGTCGATGTGTGGCGGATTGTTACTGTGCTTGAAGCACACTGCCCTGTTAGTTGTCATTCACCTGAATACAAGTGAACTGCTCATGTTAGAATAATACCTTTTCTGCCAAAATAAGCCTGCAACATATGTGTAACATTGAAACAACAAACCTAACACCCAGTTTCTGCTTTCCCTGTTACGCATAACTACAATTTAAACGTTGTAATGGAAATGCGTGAGAAAATGAAGAAACATATTTAGAAAATGAATGTTTGGATCCTCTTGACTTACCCATTTCTCTTTTCCTGTGCATTTACTCCAGCGCATCACCGTGAAAGAGGTGAAATCTTCATCCCGCAGACATAAAGTGGAAATTAATCCCATTTCGAAAGTGTATTTATAGCCGTTCACCAACTGAAACGGACGAGAATTATTGGGCGAAACATATAATTTACCTGTCTTGTAATATTTTCCACCGTGATACGCTTGTAGAAAACTTTGTTGTCCATTTGTGTGTTTATCACAATTGTGGCACGATCTAACATTTCCTGAAAATAGGGCTTGCTGAGAAAACCCTGGTTGGTGGTTTGTATCATTCCTTGGGCGCTACTATTCCTTCGTTGCAATTCACATGATTGTAGCTTGATTTCCTCAAAATTCATCCACGGTTTTCGCCATACTTCCACATCACAAACCACGACGTGCTGCGGTGAAAAGAGAAAGTTAAAGGCAATTTGAATCAGACCGATGAGTGTCATCACACGCTTACATGTTATGCTTCAATATCAGTGATAAAAATAAGAACACCTGATTTAGAAAAGGAATTGATCAGCTCATGCGATGATTTGTCACTTGGAATTTGGGATCGACAAAATAGTATGATGTTGCTGTTAGAAACCTTAATTAGAATGTGTCAAACAAGTTGGTTTTCGATCTAAGTCNCTTAGATGACCAACAAAGATCACTGAACAGCTGCTTCGTCGTGTTCGGAGCTCGTCGGCATTGCGTACGTTTTATATCCCTTTTAAGACTCGAACCGTTAACCATGGGGGTTGAGGGCCGAAACCCTACTGGTAAGTTCTAAACAAAACTAATCAGCCGTCCAATACTCTTTGTCGGTTATCACAGAGATTTCTATCGCATTTCAATGCATTAACTAGTGGGTTAATCAATAATCTCCCAAGGAGTGAAATCTAAGGTTATCATCAGTGTTTGGTGCATGTGAGAAAAATGTAAGCTCATCCAGATAGTAATTGTCCAATTAGTATTACAACCGGATTGATGAAACAGAAAGTTGGTTATGAACAGAGAACAAAATTTTAAAGGGTTAAAAGGACAGTCTAGTATTCACTGTTCCAATCTGTTTCTTTAGTAGTGGTTAGGGATTATCAAGGAGAAACACGATGTCTTTCCCGACCTCTAACCACTTTTAGTTGCAAATTATTGATTTGATAGATAGGTCAAAATGATTCAATCGGGTTGACCGAGTGATCTGTCTCGGCTAATGATTACATGAATCCGCCGTCGTGAAGGGTCATACCAGTCACCAGCAGTTCCAGGGGATCGTAAATTGAAACTGTAGAATATAGATTTGCTTATTTGACCGGTTCCCAACACCCCACAATACTTTCCTAACTTCTTTTTCTTATATCTGTTATACCCAAGATATAGAGTCTCTTCGCAATCGAAAAACATAGACCGATTTGCTTGACGGCGATCTATCAGCTAGGATCAATTGGGAAGAGAGCCAATGATTGCACGACGTGTAAAAAATTACCAGACTCCTAGGTGAGCCTCGTTTACCAGACAGCTCGATCGACCAGACAGACAGTTTACCGAAAATCGGAAAGCACCGAATTCGTTTTCTATTTCATAAAGCTATCCCTAAAATAAGTTGCATTAGGATGACTGCTTAGAATAAACTGTATACTTTCCGATATAATTCNCGAGTTTACTGATATCACGTGTAGATTATAATGGTCGCATTCGGGCTCAGATGTTGGTAGCGCGTTTCATACCCAAGTGTTTTTCGGGCATCATTTTGTCGCAGAAACTTTTGTCACCGCTGACAAAAAGCATTTCCTTCTTTTCTACCCGAAACAAAGCTCGCGAACTCTCCAGTTCAAAGAATAACTACTCGGAATTCTTACTTTATGAAATATTTTCAATTCAAAAAAGAAACCGTCTGTTTATTTATGAGAAGACGTTTAGTCTCTAGTTCGAAGATCTACTGGTTACACTCCATCCGGGGGTGCCAAAAATGAACTTCCTCGGCAAACGCATAGGCGTTTATCTCGACTAACGAAACTCCTTAGATACGCCTTGTTTGTTCCCATGAATGCAATAAACCCGACCATGATGAATCATGTGGTGGTGAATCTAACTCATCAACACCCATGTGTTTATGACTTTGGTGATTTCATTCTATCATTATAATTTTGATGAACGAAATCCAATTTGGTTACATTTTGTTGTAAGCCATTCGTTTTCCAAAGCGGTAACAACTCCTGTAAACCAAATGGTTCTTAAATGAACAACACAACACAGCTACTTATGGAGTTGTTCGGCTGCATTTTGATTGATAATAACCTAGAAGTATCGTGAATCCAAGCAAAAAAGTGAATCAAAATATTACCGGGCAACAGACCATTCCCAGTGAATAATTTTACTCATGTAGCGGTTAAGGACATCAGCTTATCAACCCCAGAAACTGTGCGTTCGAAGTCCACCCCACCTATAATCGCCTAAAATTCAATGTATCATTTGACTGGTCTCTCTCTGATCGACCGTCCCTCGCTTTATGAAAATTGATTAAAATATAATGAATGTAAATGATAGAAAGTGAAACTTTGCAAAGAAAAATGTTCTATAAGAATGTCAATTGGTGTTTTAAGTACACGTTCAGTTGCTTGCAAATCACTAAATGATGCAACAACCTAATAGTGTTAACAATAAAATAAAGTGCAGTTAGTTAGGTTAGTGATGCGATATCAGGTACTCAAACGTATTAAGCAAATCGTGCCTTTTCATGAAGCTATTAGTGCGAATAAACATGTAGCGTCGTATTCTTTGTTTATCGGATTATGATAGCAGTCCGAAAGAATCAACTTACAGTGATGTTGACCGGGCCACATGTGTGGAACTTCCCCTTTTCGAATTCGTCCTTATGCTTTGCCTTCAAGCAGCTGGTCGGTTGTAGATGAATTTTGAATCGGATTAGGGTTCCCGCAACAACCTGGGGATAAGAACAGTAATATTAGTAATTTTACAGTCATGACAACCGATATGATCAATGTATCAATACCTGTGTAGTTGGATTTTCAACGCGATCAATGCGGTGGAAATACCGACTTTCAGCTTCCTTGTGGTGAAGGGCAGCAGCTTTCTTGATCAATGCGTGGAAATCTTCTTTCTCCTGTGCATCTTCATCTAGCGGCTGTGGGGCACCAACCATGACCTTCGGTTGGCGGTACGTTACACAGTTTCTTATTGCAATTTGCCTCGTATTCTCAGATGGGTTGAGAATAGTCACGTGACATTTCTGCGAACCACAAAACAAGACGTGAGAAGAGTAACTCAGAACTGAAAAACTGTTTTATTCCAAAGGAAACTCAACCGGAAGAAACAAACGTTTTCATGCAAACGTACCTTCTGAATATCACTTTTCTCTTTTTTCATGTGCAGAATAAAACTGAACAGTTCCTTCTTTCCGGTCTATTGGTCATTCGTGTGAGTGATACTATTTTGCTATTAAAATAAACATACCAACTTCAGTACATCATCCACATAAAACAAAATCCAATTCTTCTTCTTGCTATAGACGTCATTGTAAACCTGAACGGCTTTTTTCACAATCTGTTGGAATTCATCCTTCCCGGCTGACTGTCCTTTTAGCTCCGTCCATTTACCTTCAACCGGATTTACACTCTCCAAGAGGTGCCGGCAATTGGAAATATTGATCGACTCTCCGAGATTGTCTGACGGATTTTGATAAACTTCGACATTACACTGATATGTATGCTAAATTGAGGAACATTGTGGGAAAAGTAAAAGTGTAAACAGATATGGTGTATGCACTTGATATGACCTGAACTGTGCTACTTAGCAACGCTAAAAACAAACGGAGTGTGTAAACTATTGACAACATTGGTTGGGATTGTTTTCCATCACTGTGCGCAAGTTGTATTCCGATTTTTCTCCTCAAGTAGATAGTCTCTCACAGTGTCCAAAAAAACAACAGTTCACAAACGATACCATCAACAACAACCCTCACCTAACCTATCATATTAAAAATGAGGTATCGTAAAACGTAGTCAGACAACATTTGCTTGTTAATGGCTGTCAAGTTAGGAACTCGGTAAACAAAGTTAACGACCACGGGCTTTCGAATGTGGTCGGAGTAAGTGGAAGATGAACTGCTTTCATATTTTTAGCCGTTTTGTTTTTTGAATAACATAAATAATAAATTCCACAGTCCCGAGGACCTAGGGGTTGATCATTCATGGTAACCGGCATCCTAAGGCTTGGGACTTCAAGCGGCGAACCACATGAGACCGCTCTGGCATACGTGCGGTATTCAGCCTGACGCAGCCAAACTGCTTTCCATAAAAACCGAAAACTCTTTACTTTGGCAAGAATAAATAAAGTAAAGAGAAGTAGAAGGACGAAGGAAAGTTATGTGACTCAGGTGTGAAAGAGGTTGGTTACACTGAGTGCATTCGGATATCGCGGCCTACTGAATGACAAGATCATTCACAAACTCTGCTGAGATCGTTCTTTTTGAATTTGTTACTTGCTGAGACAAACCGCCATATGCACCACAACAGAGCAATGCGGTCCACACTGTGTGCAGTCCCAAGAAACAGCAATGTTGT
Organism: Echinostoma caproni; assembly: GCA_900618425.1. Lineage (NCBI taxonomy): Eukaryota > Metazoa > Platyhelminthes > Trematoda > Plagiorchiida > Echinostomatidae > Echinostoma > Echinostoma caproni. The sequence continues at coordinate 22,123 of UZAN01041574.1, forward strand.
GTAAGTGCAATTTCTCGGTCGTCATCTAAACCTTTTTGAAAGGTTAAATAAGTTTGGAAAATTGCAGAAATCTTGAACACTTAACATTGAATCAGATGATATCCACACTTTAAAATTAGTTTTCACAAAACGGTGCTCAATAAACTCCTTTTATTCTAGTTCCATGATTGTGGATGGACTTGAATGAATAAACTGTAAGTCACCGGGAAATTTTATTCATCATACTCTATATTTCCCCTATTGTCTACTTCTTGTACCCCTTTAAGTCATCAATGCCATTTGCACTGGACCGTTATCTGAGTCACAACATTGTCGTTGAAATATCAAGTAAGACATTTTATGTTTTCATCTATGAACAAATTGCCAAATCCAAAAGTAAAAAGACTACCATCACTCACTTTCTCAGTTTCTTGATAACAGGGACGTTTTGCTGTTGGTTTACATCCGTTTGCTTTGAAAGTTACATTCATGAAGTACATTTGTCCAGAAACAATCTATCAGGAAGGTGAAACAGTTGGTATTGCACTATATGCCCCCAAATCGGCCTACCTGACTGAGAACATTTTCCGCCTTGTCCACTTCGAATAAAATCCCCGAATCGGATTGCTCGTTAAACGATTTAGCCACCCGTTTCAATAGATTCTGGAAATCCTGTCCGGCTCGATCTGTTGCACTGACCGGGGATCGACCACCCAGACTTGTGAGCAACGGAAAAGTGAGACGTTTGCATTTGTCCAGTATAATTTTGTACGGTTTTTCTGGTTTTCCGGTAACCATTGCGGTCAGTTTACATTCCTCTTGTGGTTTCTGTCATGTTTCGAGCAAATATTCACAATGCAAACCAGGGATGAAAGCATCAGAGTTTAAGACATAAGTACTTTGTGCACCCGTTTGATTCCACCAGACACTAAATCACTACCGACTGATAGAAAAAAATTTTTATGATTATCAAAAACACTCAAGATCAGGATGGAAAAACGAAGAGTTAGCAACCTGTGGTCATCCAGATCTAGCACACAACGGAAGTGTCAAACTCCAATGGTTGAAGGCAACTTACGTTGACTGAGAAGACCAGATTGAAGGTAAGAAACGACTTTCCTTTCCTCTTTATACGCGAAATGTGAAAATATTTGACCAATACTAGTTACTGAATATATTATTCTATCTTCATCTTATCAGACATATGACTCTACAGTACTGGCCGATTGTGATGCACTAAAATATCTTCTTTATGATCAAATGGAGTTTCATTATATTTTTCACCTATATTAATGCTTAATGAAAACCGCGAGCTTTGACACGTTTGAAAATGCAATATTTTCTAATAGGATTGACTCAAGATTTATCCTACAATTATCCATAAACCCTTGCCATCTCGATTATTTGTCATAAGGCGATATTTTATCCAGTAAATAATCCATTATAGCAGTTCTATTGGATTTGATGCCAAAGATAATCGAAAAAGTCCTAAAGAACAAAGTCAAACCAATCGACAATTGCACAAAGTTTACACCTTAGATTTTATCAATGTTAATTTGTTGTAAGTAAAAACTGTTCCATTCTTTTTAGTTACCTCTTAACTCGTCCTGGTCTAAGTCAACCACTACTGACAAAATGGGAGTATCCGCTATATTCTGAACCACTCCACCCACTGAGTATAAACGAATCAGGAAAATCACGGCTGTAAAGACTCACCAGGACTTGTTTAGTATTATTTGGGTAAAAAATTACTCCAGTGTAAATGCTGTTTGCTATACGAACCCACAAGTGTTTCACAGGGACCAGTTGCTTCAGTTTCGCTTAGACCTGTATTTTTCTATCCAGGGAGTGAAACCGATGTTCTCATTCTTCCTCATAGAGCTTTATTCTCAATATCATTATTCGACATCACATATATTTGTTCCACAAAACGTACTTCGCCAAAACAACTTCCTGATTCTAGATGGAAGCAAATAATGATATCAATCAAGACTGATTGAAAGTTTCCCGTGGGCAGCTTTGAAACTGCTGGGTTGCGAGAACTCGATCTGAAGAGAGACTGTGAACAACCGGATCTGTAGAACTTTATACAGTTTTGAACTTCTTAAATTTCATCACCCCCTCTTCCTCCCCGGGCTTATGTATGGCATCCAACTCCAGTTAAAAAATAAACAGATCTGAACGAGTGTAGACCGGCAATGTTTGGATCACTAATAATATTCATTCGTTCTTTTTTACAAAGGCTAATAATTAAAGCTATCTAATCGTTGGAATTCGGTGACAGCAATGTCCCAACTTTACCATCGGGGTACTCTGAGCAACATGAAATCAAATGGTGGCCCACCCCCATCCATCCTCGCCAATGAACACTATTTGGACAATATACGTCGAGGTAGGGAGTATAGTTTCACCAGATATCGATCCCAACTTTTGTGTCGGATCATCCTTCCGGATTACATAACTTATACCCCTGGATGTGATCATATGAGAACATTGCTCCACACCACATTTTGGGAACTCTTGGCGTTTTCCCGCAGAAATAGGTCACTTAAACGCTTAAATATGAATACATTTAGCATATGCATTTATGCAAAAGACCAAACTTTGGATAAATCACCTCGAAATTTTCTTTGTTCTATACCAATTGGTACTGGTATTCAGCGGTGAAACAAGCGTTTTGTTGTTGTTTTGATTTCAGGATTGTGCCAAAAAGTAACTCTTGAACATTCTTACAGTAACAGTGATCTTTCATTGATCAACAAAGATTATATCTGGCACAGACTATTTAGGAGAAGAGTTGCTTTTCATGCAATCTCTCACTCACTGAGAGACACCTTACCGACCTAATGAAAAGAGACATTGTATTAGACATCATGTTTTCAAACAGATTCTGGCTATCAGCATAACATAAATGAGAGGCTCCGAAGCGAACGTTTGTAGACCATTTTACGAATGTATTGCACTTATCCGATTAGTTTCTACTAGCACGTTTACACATGCGTTGTTTCATTTCCGAGTCACACCGATGGTGAAGAAGTTTTCTCCAGTAATTGAATCAGAAGGGAACGATATTGATCTTGAGTCAGTGCTTAACTCAATGGTGTAAATCTGAGGGTCTAATTTGTTCTAAACGTTTTGGGAGAGATAACATTACTTCATGGTATAAGTGCAATTTTATTGCTTCTTATTCCAAGGTCTGTATGTGTTAAACTTTTAATTAAATGCGCTCATAAATTTAAAAAATTAAAACGGAAGAGAGTATATCATGTTTCGTCTGCTTCTACACGAAAAATGAAAAAGCGGTGACTGAAATAAGTTTGGGTACTAAGTGATTGTGCCTCCATTGAATTCATTATGCCTGCCATCAAAAATATCACCCCAATCACAAATTTGCAATCCGGTGGGTAAATGATTGAAACGTACCATTGAATCCAGCGTGTGGCAATTTTTCTCAAACGCTTCCAAATTATTCAAATAGTCACTCTTCTTGCAATTGGTTTCTTGCATTCGTGCCGTCAAAGTGTACAATTTTTCTGGCTCCTCCTGAAATGCCACAAGGGATGACACAATTGTGTTGTGTTTTCCTATGCAATTGAAATTACCTGAAGTTGAACATTTCTCAGACTGGCGAGGGTGAACATGTACATGGCATTGATTTGCGCGTTGTAAGTGAATACCAACTCGCGACGAAGCGCTCGCATTTCCTCGGTTTCTAACTCTTCCATGGACATATCCCGGTTAATAGACAAAAGGAAAATGTCCAACGGTTCCGAGGACCAGTGCTCCTTCCAGATTCTTGATTTCGGCTGAAACAGACGAAAAAGGTAAGTGAATAAGAGGGGGGCAATGCAAACTTTTGTAATTTTCTCTCTCCCTCTGATTTAATAAAGTCGATTGTAACAGAAGTGATGTTTTGCTGCTCAATACCACATGGAAAACGCCCCTCACATTGGAACAGTTTTGGTGTTGACCGGTGTTTGTTTTGAAACACTTGAAATTTTGTTTCTGTCACGTCGGATGTGGACCAGGTTAGCTTTTGGTCGCAGCCCGATTAACCCTTTAAATGCAACAAGTGTGAAATCAAACTGTCTTTCTCTCAGAACAAAAATCCTCCTAACCGACCAAAATTACATTCAACCACAATGAGTGATGAGGTAATTGTTAAGCATTGAAAGGACCATTTTGATATTTCCAGGTGTTCTTACTTTATTTCTATGTGTATTGGTTCACTTATACAGTCCTGGTGTTAAAAGCCATTAATGGGTTCATCTCATCATTACCTCTATTTGCACTTCTGTTTGCGTACGCTGATGAAACCGCTCCGTATGTATACGTCTAGCGAGTTGTTCACGGTATCAATTTACTGATACGCTTAGTTTCCGAATCATTCGTTACTATGGGAACATCTTACTTTAACCGATATTATTTTATCCCAAGAAAATGGAACCCGATAAAATTCCCGTTCACAAGTAGCTCTAATTTCTGTTAGAATCGCACAAACTGAAGTGACCTGTGAACCGTTTGGTGTACACCCAGTTCGCGTTCAACACAAGATGTAGATGCTTCGAATCACGACCCAAGGTGAAAACGATGAGAACGAACTTGACTAGTTCGAGATAAAAAATCTATTTGAATTGGTTTATTCTAATTCTTCCAGACCATTAAATAAAAGCAAATCTTTTATGGTCATCAATACGATCAGTAGATTTCCAAAATATTTTGCTTCTACAAAATATGATACACGAAAGAAATTTCACTAGCTCGTTCCTTTAGATTGTGTCTCATTTTTTTGATACCTTATCCAGATGCTATTCCATAACGTAATTCATCTGGTTCAAGTTGTGCAGAATGAAGAATTGCTCTCTTAATGAAATTTATTTGAGAGATAAAAAGCTTCGTTCCGCTTTCTACTCGGGGATTCGAATATTCAACTTGTCTACATGAATGAAGCTAACTGCCTTCAATCTGGAACGGGCAACCAAATACGCAGAGAACTAATATGCTAAAAAGCACAATCCGGGAAAACAATTCAATCGCTCGTGATCACCCCATGTTCACCTAGGTAAACCGATGTACCGAGCGAGCTTTGGTTCAGTTATCTGCAGGTGGCTTTTGCGACGGTTGCTTCCTAAAATCTGACGCATAATGTTATGTCTGGTCTATCATTAGCACATATGAAAAGATCAAGCTCACTTCAGATAGCAATACAATCACTGTTGTTTTTATTCATAAAAACAGAGGAAAACCATATGCTGCTTAGAGACGGTATGATCAATCTCCTGGCAACCCTTTCAACCTACAGTTTCGGCTATAAAAGGACATCAGAAAGCACTGTACGTCAGCAACTGCTTTTTGAAAAAGCGTACAGTGATAGCTCATGTAAGCACTTTCAACATCATACATCACATGTCATTTAAATAAAAATGAAAAATTATCTGCACATGGTCAAAACTTGAAACCATTATGCATGGATAAGCATGGTGTGCTTTGAAGAAGAAGCACGAAAGGGAAAAAAACCAAATTGAACCGTGTGTCCAGTTGTGTCCAGTTCATTGTAGAAGAAATATGACATTTCACTGCTATCACTGATTGGCTGTTGATTTCTCTTCAGTCTGAAGAGAAGATTTCCTTGAGATCAGATTTTGTACCCTCAATTCTACGAAATCTGTTTTTCGGAATGCACCATGCTTTAATCCGTACGTGAAACTTTACTTCAGCAATGGTCCGGTCTACTGTCTCTACTCGTGAGGTTATATCTGTTCGATATGAAGCAGGGAAACAGTTCCCTTACATTTAAGTAGGATTCAATTGAGTTATTTCCTATTTCAAGAATTGAGAGAACAAAACCACCTTTTTCACACTGGACTGGTGACAAAATGATACAGTTCTAACCAAAAGTAACCAATTTCGTCCCTTTTCACTTCCAGGTATTTTGGCCTAAACACTGATAAAAATATGTCAAGCATCCCTCAATCGGACGCCATTAGCTGACTATTTTCCGTTTAATTTGGGCAATACCCAATGTAATTCAATTAGAGTTTTCATTATCCTATCTGCTTCATCACAGAGTAGCTATGTGTTTGCCAAAAATGTGGAGCAACAGATATCAACTTACAACTTCGATCTTCACTGTGGTGCAGGCAGACAAAACACTAGCATATGCTCCAAAAATAAGTATTCGTTATTTTCGTTGTTATGAAGCTGATTCTCTGCCTTGATTTAAGATATTTTGGCTAAAGTATTCGATCTATCCTAAGGACAATAATAATATTTGCAAATAACGTGATAGCTATGGCCATCTGTCCGCTGTTGTTTGCCTGAACGAATACACACTCACCTTCGGAGCTCCTAAAAGCTTGGGCGCTTCACGGTCTTGATTACCGTCAACCGGTTTTGGTGCAGATAAGCGCCATAAACCTCCAAGTGCAGAAGCAGTCGGTTCACAATTTATCAGCGTGGCATTATCCAACGTGTCAGTTATTCGCAAACCGCAAGCATAGTCCTCAGAAAGAGAGGGGAGAAACAATGGATATGCGAGTAAAACGATTGATCAGCATTGTAACCGTACATCTTACCAAGCCTGGTGTTTTAGCCAGACCTGTTTGTTTTCGTGTGACTTTGTGCTAACAATCCAGGAAGGTAGTAACACAAAGTGCCCAATGAAATAAGTTCGGAGTAAAGCATTCTTTTTTCGTTTCTATTCCATTCCATGCATCGTTTGAACAAATCAATCGCGGTTTGGTTAGTTAAGCAATGCACATTAACTATTTATTGTGCCTTTTTGTCAGATGCGAACAAGTGACAAAAGTTCCTACCTCATACCTCAGGATGAGCGCGTGGTGGTTTTGTTGATCCGGTCCGGAAGTTTGAATCACAGTGAGACATACTCATTGACACACACATACACTAACGTTTTGGTATCCATGATGATGTAATCTAGTCAAGCATAGTGCATTTTTTAATTACAAATTGTCTAAGAATGATTGTGTCACCGTTATTTAGGTATTAATTCATATTAGGAAATCATTCTGATCATTCCCTGCGTTACCCTTTGCATCAGCTGCACCCAGAGACATCCAACTCAACATAGAGGTGCGTTATCCACCGTTGTATCATAGTTACCATCTAAAAAAGTTGAGGGAAAACTATTGGCAAACAAAACCTGGAGATGATACTGCAAATTATATATATATGTATGCCTATTTCGCACACGTGAGTCCAGACTGTGCCAAACAAATCTTAGTACAATGATCTAAACAAAAAGAAAATAGTTCCGTGATTTGTTTGTGGGCTGAATACTGAATGGTTGTCCAGGCTAAAGAAGATGAATTTTCCTGAAGAATTCATAACTGTAACCTTTGGGTAACCAAATCCTGACATACTAGGCGGTGTGAACACTGCTGTTCAATTGGAAGGGGGGGGCTGTGTCTAGTTCGAACGAGTCACAAATTCTAGGTGCCCAATACACCTCGATACCCAATCTAGCTGTTGACCACTACCACGATCAGGAAGATGTTTATGGTTTGTAAGTCTCTTTTTCGTTGGTTTGTAATCAGTTTTTGGCAAACCCATTAGGTGAACTACCAGTCGCTCACTGACCCAGTCAGAACCCCGAATATAGGCTCTCACTCCGGTTCGAAGATAGCTTCACTGCGGGAATTCAGTGTAGGGCAGAGGCTATTTGAGTTGTTCCATCACGATGAGACTACACCTTGACGTGGTGTGATGGCTTGTGCACCTCTATGGCCCAACGAGCTATACGGGATGGCTTTTGTCAAACTGCAGATCTAATTATGCCTGGAAGGTCAATGGGTAAAGGTCAAACGAAGTCCAGTCTCCTGGTCCTCCGAGTTAGGGGTCCGCCTGGAATTCGGCGTTTCAGTAGATAAAAAACGGTGAAGGAGTAATCAATCCAAGTAAATGGGCCTCCACTTCGACTCACCCGCTGCCTTGCGGTTAGTTTCTTCCATTTTGCCTGTTCGCCGAGCTTGGCAATTTGGTTGCAAACGTTTCATCACCAGCCGAGGTGACATCATCAGTGCTTGTGGAGTGTCAGTGTTCTGTCTGTACCCGTTCGTTTATATATGCGTTCTCCTCCACTGACTATTTTCGTCCCCTGTTCTCACTGTGTTCGACTCGGTCCGCCGTTGAACTGTTGCGAGCTGGTGCGGGTGGGAGGGGAGGAAGTTGTCCTTTCGTCCAGATTGTGGTTTCCGTCCGTTCTCAGGTCACGGCGTGACCTTTTTTGCGTCATTTGGTCCTTCAGTTGCATTGGCGTGTACACGTGATCCAGTTCGATGTGCCTGTTTATTGAGTTGGTTGAAGAGTGCCAGGCCTCGAGAAATTCTCCGGCGTGTTTTGACCGGGGTTGGTCGATAATTCTCACTGATTCGAAGTCAAATTGATGTCCTTCTTGATATTCGTGGAGGGAAATCAAAGATAGTGGGTCATGCCTCCTGACTGCCGATTGGTGTTCACGGATCCTTGTTGACAGTTTTCTCCCAATTAGGTTAGGTTCTTGTTAGAACTAAAGGCTTTGGACGAGAACCCTAATCGTTCTCCTGCTTAGTGGCTAGATACCCTAGCATTAACCGTCCACCAAACCCCAATGCATACACAAAATAGAAATAATTTCATACTGCATGGATCGTCGCGCAGGATAACCAGGACCGCACTGCCCATTGCATCGAGCGCGGTGCGCACTGATAAGTGGGCTACTGCTCAGATACCCAACCTTTGTTTAACTTTTTATCTTCCATTCCCAACCGTCTCCCTTCACCCCTTCTACCGACCTGTAATAGTCCCTGAAGCAACTTCGATGTCGCTCGCTAAAGGTCATTGCCAAATAGCACTGTAAGTGATTTACCACGGACTGGATTGCAGATTATAAAGCCTCGTCAATCACTGAATCTGGGGGCCTTCAACGTGAGG
>UZAN01041574.1:32678-53329 GCA_900618425.1 Echinostoma caproni
TAGCTACACTGAGTGATATGGCTGGGTGTCGCAAACAGTGGCGCTCGTGCTTCCACTCGTTATTTTCCTAACACCACTCTATATGAATTCCCCATCGTCCGTTTGAATTCGCTTCGACATTCCAATCTTCATTTCGCCCTTTTATTCAAATGGGCAACCAAAAGCGACGCATGAAAGTGCATGTTCAATGGTTGTAACAACTGCAAACTGAAACAACTCGTATAAGGGTCTACAATGAACTAAGTAGGCTGTTCGTCACCAGCAGCGGCGTTCGTCTTCTTTTGCCGTTTCTGTTCAATTTTGTCGTAGACCAAATACTGAAGAGGGCACTAAGGGGACTCCAAAACGTAGGTTTTGAATGGACAGTTGGAGAAAAGCTTTGCGATTTGGAGTACGCCGACTACATCGTCTGTCTGTTCGAATGTATGGAAGACGCGCTAAACGCACTGAATAGACTATCAAGTGCTGTTGGCACATTCGGTATGTGCTTTACACCTTCAAAGTGCAAAGTAATGCTGCAGGACTGGGTATCGCCTACGCCCGCTATTAACCTAATGGTCAGGAATTAGTTACGTTAGATTGCTTTTCCTACTTTGGTAGTTGCGTGACCAATGACGGTAGCGCAGTGAAGGAGGTAACCGCCCGCATTTCCAAGGCTCGAGCGGCGTATGCAGGACTGAAACACCTTTGGCGTAGACGCAACGTTTCACTGAAGTTGAAAGGTTATGTATATTGTGCTTGCGTTCGTTCAGTCCTGCTTATGGTTGTGAGACCCTGAATTTGCTAGTAGAAGATATCCATCGACCAGAGGTTTTCGATTATCGATGTTTACGCAGTTGAGCCCATGTTGGATGGAGTGAACGGGCTAGTAACGTGGAGGTAAGCCGCCGTGTGTTTGGCAATCTGTCAGGCATAAACCTGCTAGCATACCGAATTCAGATTACTAGGCTTCGGTGGCTAGCGCAGGTATTGCGTATGACCAGCCATCGTCTGCCGCACCGCGCTTTATTCGCTGTAGCTAATCCGGGCTGGAGGAAACCACGTGGAGTTCAACAGTTGACATGGAGACGAAGCATGAAGAAATGCACAGAGCCATTAGGTAGGGTAGGTGTCTCTCGCCTTCCAGGTTGGGGTCCGAGAGACTGGTTGGTTGGAGACATTGAAGGATATGGCAGCGAACCGACAGCAGTGGCGTTCTTGTTGTCGTTTCTTATAAGGCCACGATGCTTGAAACGGTATGTATGCAGAGTTCGATTGCGTATTCTGTATGTTGACCATAGTTGTTCATCTTCTCCCCCCCTCAAAATAGATCCAGTCCCTGTTCACCTTAAACTTTACCACTAACCTTGTATGCATTGCGAGTTTAGCAGCGGTCAGTGAAGCTCGCTTCACTGTATTTCGCTGTAGGATGATGATGATGATGATGATTTGAGTTTTACAGGAGCGTTTTTTCAGGTGCAGCGGAGCAGTGACCAGCCGCAACCGGAGAAGCTCAATGATACATCTTTATTCTATGCAGACAATGCTCTCTCTTTGTCCCCACGAACCATCATCCCCATGCAAACTGTGTATTTGTATAGAAAAATTCTTGGGCAATGTTTTCATTGAAAAAATCACTACCAGCTTTCCGAGATTCCAAACAGATATTCCCAATGAAACCAAATCTTTTGAGTACAACTTCGGGAATCAATATCTCCGACCTTCATGGTGTAATCAGAGATATGTTCAGAGAAGAGAGTGATTGGTTACTTTATAGCGGAACGCAATAACGAATTTAAAGATTCCAAAGTTTATTATAAATATTGAATAGCCTCAACAGTCACTTTGATTTTGCCCCTGAATGATAAGGTCAAAACGCAAAACAATCTCATCAATTGCTGGAAATTTTGAGCCTTTAGCAAATTTAGAAGTTTCCTAGAAAATTATTTGAGTACCCTGGAGGAAAACTTTGAAAGATTATTGGACACTTTACAAACTGTAAAATATTAATAATAATCAAATACAAAGTTATTTCAGTTCTTACTTGACCAGTGGTATTGTAACATTCATCCGACTGAAGTTGCTCAAACTGATTTCTATCTGTGGGCGTCTTGCAACTTGTGGCTTTCAATGAAACCTCATTCGCCAGCATACGAGGCTCTTCCATCTAAAATAGGCAACCAAATTGAGGTCGATCAGAACGTACCTGTCGGAATCTTCCCCCCAAACCGGCATATCTAACCAGAAACGGGGGTTTCTTCTGTAAATTGTAATCCTCTACAGCTTTTTGCATGGTTTCTGCAAATTTCTGGGCCAAATCTGACTGTTCTGCAATCGCGGAGTGAATTTCTTGGAGGGAGAATTTCTCAGAGGTGACTTTCCAGTGTCCGCGAACAGTCACTTGTATCTTCTCTTTTAACCACGGACGAAACCAGACCGCGGTGGAGCAAATAATGAGAGGCTACAGGTAATTGGATGTTGGAATAGATCGGAGCCAAAACGTACAGGTTAGATGAGAATGCACGTCATAACTCGATACATAAAATGCAGATCAAAAATTGTATCAATAAGGCATTTGTTGTCGTCTGGTACTGAACTGTAAAAAAACGATGCATAGTTGTGCTTGAGCAATAGTATTTAACCTATGAAATAAACCACAAGTGATGGATATCATTTAGATTACAAACTTTTGTTATGTAAATAAAACCGCCAAATACAAAGTATGCACGTACTTGGATAAACAGGCAAAATCGGATTTTACAGATAAAACAGCATTAGAGCAGCCTAACTTCCCCGGTAAATTTTACGTACAAAATACATTGACTAGAGTTTCCAGTCAACATTTTCACGTACTTGAACTCACAACACTGACAGTTAGGCGTAAAAACATCGGAGTTCGACTGTTTAGTCCACCATTTCACCTTCATCTTGGAGTTATTCTAACCATTTCGAACTGAGGTTCTCACACGAATACTACGTATTATCGACTTTTAGCATCTGAGTAAGAGGTGATGGTGCCCTCATTCGACACTGATCCTCATTCGTATCCTATCAACGAGCTGCTGAAGTTATTTTATGGCCAAGAGGTTTTTCGATGACGAAGAGCATTGGACAGCAGTTTAGCCCAGGCAACTCAGTGAAGCGTACGGTGTGTATTCCATTCAGGGACCTCAAATGAAAGCCTTTGGTCTATAGACCAATACCGCTGTCCCTCAAACTGCTCAATGGAGCCGACATTTTCTGCACAAACAAGTGGCAAATCTTCAAAACCTCTCAAAGAATGAAGCCCATGTGAAAAGGTAAATGCACACAACCGAATAAATGTGTATTGCCATAGATTAAACACGATCATAGCTGCTTTAACGTCTGAAGTTTTCTCTCCCTACTATTTTAGTCTTCAATTTGTGATTAAATGGAATAAGATCGCCAACTTTCAGTGTTATTGTTCTGTAGTGTACGCACTAGACGATAAATGTTTTACTGTTCTTTCATTAGAGTGTTAAACAAACACAAAGACTGATCACAAATGCTCGTTGTTTGCTGCAGACAAACGTGGCCAATTTAACATCCGAACATCAGGTTGATCTGAGCCGGTACATAACTAATTAGTTATTAATTATGAGACTGTATGAGTTTACTGATTTCGGATGCAAAACATCAAAATCGCATTAGTTATTAATATTCACGAACGTCGGAACACTTTCCGGAAACTCCACTTCATCAATCGATAACTCAAATATATGATTTCATTTTTCTAGCCACTCAATAATCGAACAAACCTACAGTTTGCCTGAATCTTTTGGAAGACAAAATAAATAAATTTTACTACCGAATGGTTTAAATACCTCTAAAATAATCAGTTCAAACGTTTAACCCCACGCGCATCTGCGTAACAAACGGCATAACCTTTATCAGTAGCGAATAGAAGAGCAGAATATTTTAAAACTCTGTGGGCATAAACGCCCAGCTTCATTGGATAGTCAAATTTTAAAGAATATGCAATGAGTAAACCAGTATTTCAATCAACAAAGGAAATCGGGGAAAAATCTGTTTTGTTGTGGCCTGCAGCAAAAACACAGAACGGTCAAAACCAGTCGTTTTACGCAGACACATGCAATGAAAAATTGGTACACAAACTGACTTACCGAGTTATGTTTGACCAGACAATCATCGTCGCTCTCCTTTTTCTCTCCATTAATGATGGGCTTTTTCAAACAGCTGGTTTCTCTGAGGCGAACAGTGAATTCGTAATTTGTGCCTTGCACAAGCTAACCAGGTGGCCAGATTGACAAAATCGAGACGGGATTTACCTGTTTCGTGGCATCAGACACTGTCTCTTGTCTGTGCCAGAAATCCGATGAATGTTCTCGATTACAATCCTGAACCGCACTGGACAGAATTTGCGCGAATTCCTCCGAGTGTATTTCATCGCGCGTCAGTCGATGTTTTGATCCCAAAAGGTTTTGTTCCGTTCGGAATAAATGAGTTAAGATAAGCGAGAGAGCGATGAGATGGAATCGAATCATTGTCTTATCTGGTGGTAGATAGACTACGGAATCCGAGAAGTCACGAATATACATATATACACTTGCATCTTACACGATCGAAACTGTACTGCAACACAACCCACAGCATGCACACACACACACACACACACAGGCCGCGAAGCCGCTCATGCGAAATGTTTTGATGCTGTGTGAGGTGTTTGTGTGGGCGCGAATAAACAGATAATTTGTCGAACCAAATCACGTGTTCCCACTGCAGTTCAGTGCACATACACACATCGTCTGGATGGCCGAAAATGTGGAATTCATCACACTCTGTAGAACACAGTTCATTTTTCACATGCGACTGTACATAGACTATGGCTTGGGGGTGGCGATGTGGATAGTACTTTGGACTATCAGTTGTATCGGTATTTCAAGGTCAGAGAGAATGAGTAAATCCTTTTTCCTGTTGTATTCATTCTAATATACCACCCTACTTTTCTACTTTTCTATCCATACTGCTGGAGGCTATTTGAAACTGAAGTATGTGAAACCAAATATCAACATACTAAAGGAATCTATTTGAAAACGGCATTCATTGGAAAATCGAACGGTGGTTTACTTTGTTCAGTGCAACGGCACATTTTTGAAGATAAACAGTTCCAGTTGTTAACAAGTGATAGAACGCAATACATGAGCGAGTTATTCGGATATTCCTATTTCTATGCTATGCCGTTAGCACCTCTATGGAACATTTCTAGTGAACTATTTGGGTATCTATGTTTGTTCGGAAGCCACTTTATTGCGTCTAACAATTATCAAAATCGTAATTTCCACTTGCTCTCCATGGTTCAGTGCATCCGCATTCAGCCCACCATTGTTTCTTGATTGTAAATCACCCTTTACGTCTGTGAGAAGACTGCCTAGAGCAATGGGTACCCACAAGAATTGCCAAATATAGAACTTTCCACAAACTGCTGTAAGTATCTGGAGCTGGTTTTCACCGTCTCCCAGAACTGTGCAGCTTTTTCACATCAATAAGGCTCAGTTGATCAACTGTGGGCTATAAAATGGTGGGTAAAAAATATGCATATCATGTGGTGGTAACTTGATCAGCGCCGAACTGCGTATCGTGTAACACTGCAGTTCAATGAGAACCTCCGAATAGGCGGTAAGTTACAGCTGAAACGTGACGTGAAGGTTTGATTAGCCCCGGGAGGAATTATTCTCATTTCATTAGAACTTTTAATGAGATACGACAAGTCACATGAAATTCTTTTGCCCAATAATTTTTCTGCACTTCTTTTCCAAAGCAATTCATCACGGTCATGAAGCTTTGCGTGGGATTCTGATTTGTTCCACCACTGTGCTAAACGCATACACGGATTCTAACTTTGACTATCCCGTTGATCGGCATAACTTTATGGTTTTCAAGCAAAATCAAAACAAATACAGCTTCCATCCGTAGAATTCGGGTGTTGTATCAAAGTATCAGGATCCCTGATCAACTCATTCTTGACTTAAAGTCGACCCATCCTGAAAATTGTATAGGCTTTTAGGTGTGGCAAGTTCACGAGAACAAAGAACTTTCATTGTCATCCACCGGTGGCGGTCTAGGATATTTAGAAAGTGAAAATTGAAGCGATCCGATATCTCATTGTACGGCCACTTGAGCAGTATTTCTCAGTTCTGAACAATAAAGTTCACTGCACTTGATCACCACATGGCTATTATTATTATTATTATTATTATTATCACTCAGTCAGCAGCACCATATTCACGAAAAGAATTGATTTGTCTTAAGTAAACTTAACAATAACGACTACATGCATTGAACATGATGGGGCAAGGCTGACCGAGTTTCATGATTGTCATTCACCGTGCTGGCATAAAATCCGGTGAAGTAAGATGCACTAAAAGTATTTCGACCATTCAGTGTTTTTCCATGGAGTCAACAGTTCAAATGAAAAATGTGAGGGAAGCTCTGGTCTGATGATGCTCGATCAGGCTCCACCAGATTATGCCGCCTATGATTTCTGCTTTTGATAGCTCGACTGCTGTATCAGCCTCGTCTTCTACTGAATACAATGTCCGAAATACAGGTAGGAGAACTCTGCGCTAAAAACGTATTGTTGACCCGTTAGTATTTTTGTAATACATGGTTCATTTTTGATGCATGTGGTTATGTGACGGGGAAATATTCACCTTTCGCGGTGCATAAAGGGATTGATTGACTTGACTTTATTTGGACCGAGGCAAACTCAAGTGACTGAATACGAACAGATTTCATTGTTAGTATAAATGTATTATCAAATCTGTTTCGTCTAATCTGCTTGTAAAAGAATTAGGTCACCTGTATCCATCTTTTGTATCGATAATGAAATCAATAGGCGTTACCTATTGACAATATTTGCCTTCACTGTGAAATGACCGATACGGTTTATCGTAACAAAGTTAGGTTGAGGCTTATACTCGCACTCTTGCCGCGCTCAACGTTCCGGTTTTTCAGGTTGAATGCACATTGTATGAGGATCACTCGGACGGGTTATTCCCAGAGCACCTTTTAGTTATCGGTCAGGCAGCCTGCATGCGGTGCATTCAAATCGCTCCCCATGGAATGAATCCTCAATATGAAATTCGAGGATTTATTGTCTGTTACATGCACCACGTAAAACAGTCTTGATTAGATTCGAGGAAAATGTGGCCACTTACACACACACACACACACACACACACACACACACACACACACGTTTGATTGTGTTCTGTTGGGTAAGTCTATCAAGACCAACTTGGTAGATGATGCACAATCATAGTCTGTGGGACAAAACACAATAGGAAAACGTCTTTCCTGACAATTTAATCCAATAACCCTCATCGGTCGAAAGCATACAAGGTCAGACAGCGATGCCGACCGGTCAGCTCACCTTAATAACATAATACATTAAAAGCAAATCAATCAATGATTCACCTTTTGGACGTTGTCTTCCTGTGTAACTGAACAACTTTGACCGAAAAATACTTGTTTCTCATAAAGTATTCATTGCGAAAATAAACAGCTACTATTGGCAGTAGAAAGTGTATAAAAGTAGTACAAAGAACAATGACTGGCCTGTCGGATGCACTTTTCCGACACCTGAAAATATCCAAGTGGACAATATACAGGTAAAATGATCAGCTCATATGTGTCATGCTCAAAGAGCAAAACGATGATACTAAGAATTCGAGCCAACATGAATTTTGATAATTGAGGTGCTTTTCTGTTTGACTTGTAGTCACCCGGTTGGTATTTTTAAACAATATGCATTTGCAGGGAGAAACAATAGAGTTTAATGCTTTGGAATATTGTATCACCAATTGCGTTATTCAAACATGATTAAACACTCCTATTAGATTCATTAGAAAAGTAGAGTTTTGGCGGAAAAGTTTGCTTTCAGTGTTCTTTCAATGTCCAATAACTCAGGGAAACAACATTGTGAGACTGTCAAATCGGATATTTAGTACGTGCAAAATGAGATCTGAGGGGTTAGTTGACCGCATAATTGATGATAATCCCTTGTGGAGTGTGAATAGTCGAATGAAATGTTGGGTGGGGACACCTCGGACACACGGCCATGGGGTTGTTTATTCTAATCGCTACCGCCTCTGTTGTAGCAGTCGGGATCCCCATCATCAAATAGATTGAACGGAACGATTTCCACACATCCACAGTTTGATCCATCTCGGACAGATGTGTAGCAACCGTACTCGCACCTCCCCTTAACGGTCCCTGATTGAGCTATGCTGGGTGGTTTTCTCTCATTCGATCGGGCAGGCGTCTGGTGCTGTGACCCAAGTAACTTACACACAGGAGCAAACAACCTGATAGGCACAAGAGGAGGTCATCTCCATTGACAGCCTACCCTTCATCTGCCATGGGAGTTGTTATGACGAGTAGAATATGCTCAACTCCACTGAGAAATAACTAAGGAAACGTCCTCTGCAATGCACTTTCAATGTTAGATTTCAGTTCAACAGTTGCTTGTTGGGTTCAAAAGATGGAATTTTCATAGGCTCATCTTTAGGTCCCCTATTGACGAATATGTTCGTGGCAAAGCTAGAGAATAAGACATTGTCGAACTGTAATGAACAGCGTGTCCTGTACAGGCGTTATGTTGATGATATCATTTGTGTTATAGACAGTTCAAAAATCCCTTAACGTTTTTGAACAGTTTAAATCGGGCTCATTATAATATAACTTTCACGCTAGCAATGAAATCTGCTCCATAAATGGCGTTTCATGACATTCACCTGTCACGCCGGGAAGATGGCTCTCTTAGCTGAAACGTGTACAAGAAGACCACTTGGACAGAACGATATATCAACTATCATAATTTTGTTCCGATGCACTGTCGAATTGCTCGCACTGTTTCAGGGAAATTGCAATACCTGGAAAAGTCAGTTTGCCGCATAAATGTTTAAGTCGACAATTCAGGGTATGCAAATCGTTCTGACCGTTAGTTCTCATGCAACAGCACGATTGTTAATTGGTGAAAATTACTCTTCTCTCGACTCAATTTCTCAATTTTACAATGAGCATTGTTACCCGAAAGGAGAGAGGGTCGTCTCAAATGAATAATTTCATGTAATAACTAATCTTGATGTGAAGTTTGAAAATTAAATAAGTTTTCAGGAATGCAGCTATGACTTTAGACACTATGCTGCCAATGCAGGAAAACTTCCGGATTAATGTAATGTTCTAGCACTTCTAAATATACAATTGTGTTTCGTCAATATATATTATACCTTATTCCTCTCCTAATCATATCAAACTAGTCACTCCTTTGCACGAATTTAAAAGGCCAGGTGAACCACAGCAGTTGGATTCAACACTCATACATGATTCCATTTACCTAATCGGGTGAGGTTTACGTTTGACAGCTGTTTGCCGTGGCCCTACCCGATATTATGCCACCATGTGCTATTGACATTTTAGCATCTATGGGACAGCCAGACCTGTGCACTCGACAATCGAAAGTAAAAAAAATGAGACCAAGTTTTAGGTGTCTGCGTGCGTAAATTGTCTCCATCCATGACCCAGAAGAAAGTTTCCGTGAATTTCGTGGACAATAGAGATCACTGTGCCGGTTAAGGGTATAGCAACAAATTAAAAAATAACCCCGATTCGGAGAAAAAATAGCAACATTGGGAATAACATAAAATCGGGCCACCCTCATGTGACACCAGATGGTCGACATGTGTTAACCGGAATCATTTCGTTCATTTATTCCAGTATTAATACGTGCACAGGAACAAACAGAATAAAGTGACAAGCGGATGTTTGTTACCAGTTAACCCGACAAAGTGGGCGGTAAACCTCGGTAAAATTCAAATACGAACTGGATAAACATTGATTGTAAGTTATAAAAACAAACTGGTAGCATTAGGGGGTGGAAATCACCGCCAGGTTCGCTTTCAACAGTGAGCCTGAACTTATTTGCTTTGTTCGCTTCTCTCCTGTACATCAGTCCATCAAAAGTTGAATGAGTAGTATGTAAATAACTGAAAAAGGTTTTCAGAAACACTCATTAGGTATGTGTATCCGATGGCCTTTTGTCTGATCATTCTTATACTTGTAATGGTGATGTGACTTATTCTACTCATCCACTGAATTGGGCGATGATACCCATGTACACGAACAAACNTAACAGCCACTTTCATCGTCGCTGATCGAAACATAAACTTAAAACCCATTTTTGCCGGTAGTTCAAAAAAATTGTGCCAAAATTTGCTTGCTTAATGAAAACATGTTTAAAGAAAACTATTCTGTTAGCTGAACAAACGTACAGTAAAGCAAAAAATCCAACTGCATGACGTATCTACTTCACAAAACATTTTAGTTGAAAGCGCCATTTTGTNNNNGTCACACATGTCCGCGGATAGGACCTCACATTCTACCGCAAGTCATACTTCATTTTTCTACCGGCGCATTAAAAGCGTGCCGGGATTTCGGGGAGAGATTATTGTGATGTAACACTACACTGATCGTGGTAAGGGGATTCCGGATCAAATACATGTTTGATACAGTTCGGTTGCTCAAGTTTGAATGTAATCAATCGTTGTGAGCTTCCACTATGTGGACGGAAAGTGTACATTACACGTGACGCATTGCTTTTACGGTGTGCGGTGAGATGCGATGAGCATCAATCGAGAATTATTCAGTTGAATTTTCAGAGGGGTTTTGAAAGGCAAATAAACCGTTCAATCATGTCGCCCCTAATCCGTCATCATGCGGTTAAATGCAAAATTCTGATAATCACAATTTACCGCATTGAGCGGCTGAAACTGCGGGAATGAGGGTTTAGAAACAGAAGATGGTAAGCAGTGTGCGAGAAGACAGGAGGGTGGAAAGTAGAGTCAAACAGTTGGTACATTATTCGAGGCAAGAAAATGTCGCATATATTGATGAGAACTTCGATTTCCCGTCCAAAGCTCATGTTGATTGATCTAGATGTGTTTTGATAATAGGTACACGAACATACAAAAGTTTTGTCTACATGTAAAAAGAAAAACCTATTTGAAACCATTCCTGTAAAGCTTTCACAGGTGGTGGCTTTGTACGGTTTTTCACGCTTCGGAGTTCTGCTTTCCTAAATATTCCAATGTCGGCAGCCGCAGACATGCAACAGTGACGTGATTGTCATGCACTGCAAGACTGACTGATGGTCGCAGCATTTCTGTTCAACTAAACACCTACCAAGGATGAAGAAAGCAAATCGATGTTCGTCCTCAAAAAGCAGGCATCAGATCTTCGGACGTCGTTTGAACGATTTCAGCAAAAGATACAGACTGAAATATTAAAAGAACACGAACATCGAGAATCTCCTTTTATTTCTTTCACTCAGAAGATACTGAACGTAATGTAAAGACTGATCAAGTGATCAGGGATAGCATTTGCCATTCCACTTATCCCTGAGAGATCTGTACCGGATTACAACAACCACATGACAATGAATTGTGGTGAACGAAAAATCATTTATTACTCGTGGAATGAGTTAGAAGTGTGTACTTTTAAGCTACTGCATCGAAATAGAAAACGAATAGAACCACAAAGTTTGTGATGCAACCAGCTGAAGTGAACAGTACGCCACTGGGTTCGTGTANGCGGAATGGCTGGCAATGAAAGCTAAAATAACTCAGCAAGGTATTATTTGGTTAACCAACGAGATAGCAGTGGTTTGATTCAAAATAGTCCAATCAATTATTGCGTCGCGTGTATTGTCGTGTGTATGTTAGTCCAAAGCAGCCCGAGAGGTCACGGTGGCAATGGTAACTGACTCATCTCCGCAGTGACTGCGTCAGGGTTCCTCAGCAGGAGAGTATCTCTCTGGATCGAATAGTGTGTTATCGAGCAGACACTCAGAGTGATATTTCACAACCGATCGGTATGTTGTCTGCTATTGCTGTTGTTATCAATCATTCATTCGTTTACTGTGAAACCACGGCTAGGAAATTTTCGAGTTTTTTGGAATGAAAACAGAGTGTCCGCTAAATCGATGTGATGTTTAAGTTCTGGGACCCAGCTCAAAAATAAATTATGGTCCAATAAAAGAAATTAGTGCCATTTCTCGGTCTGGTTGTATCGTGCTTATGTTTGATAACGCGGTAAATAAATGTTTAAATACGACTATAAGGTAAGCTCTGTAAGTGAAACTAATGCTGGATAGAGGGGAAAAACGAATCAGTCGAATTTTACCTGACAACTACCGAAACCATGCACAAAATGACTCCGACATTTTTACATAGCCAAACTTGTGGTTTGGGCTGTTTGACACTGATCTGGTCAAGGTTAAATCACCAATTGACATCAATCGGTACAGGTGGTTTCAGTTTAGCCAGGCTCTCGTCCGCCAATCGTTCATTGCGGATATTTATCGTATTGACGAGCGACCAATGACAAAGCAGGGGATTAGAGCTGGTCTATCAGAAAAGATATCCCAACGGTAGTATGTAGGATAATATTGGTGATTTATTCTCGTGTGTTCTGACTGCACTAATTGCGATTGGTCTCAACGCTTTCAGAATTCATGAAGCAAATGAAGGATGCAAATGTTGAACTAATCGATAACATTTATATTCTGAAGTTGTTCCAGTTCTCTTGACAGTCTTATTATAAATAAATTAATGTGTATGCAATTTACGTATGTATGAATGTATGTATGTATGTATGTATGTATGTATGCATGCATTTTTACAGGTATCGGAATAGATTAGTTGGCCATGAAGTTTTTGTTTCACTAAGGTGCGGTTATTGATTGAATGTATGCCACTGTCATAACCAAAGTGCAGCGATTGTAATGCGAACCCGATACCGATTGCACTCAATAAAATTACATATTGAAGGAACGAGAACTGGCTTTGGTTTGCAGTCTCCGAAACGGTTTCGGTTTGTTTATATAGCCGATATATTGAGTTCAAGTCCAGAATGTAATGACCGCAGGTCGGAGTAAAAGTTATGTTGGAAGAACCTTGTATGGTATTCTATTGGTTTTGCACAATGCTTCTGATTTTGAACCTCACGCCGAACACGAAACTGGAGGGAAAAAATCGAATACTCTCGAAGGCTTTTAAATCATTAGTAGCATTCGGGTACCGGAACTTCACAATAGTGATGAAAGCAAAGAAAGTGTCCGATTAGTTTACAGGGAAAAATCAATCATAGATGTATAACTTCATATAATATAAATGATATATACGGAGTGTACAATTGGTTTAGCATATATTAACCAATCTGCACTTGTATTGTTCCAATAAAAGTGTTCCTTAATAAGTCGAGGAATTCAGTTCGTCCAAAATGCTGTTTTTCACAAGTCCCATGAAGCCGTAATAGGTAACTCCTTAACTGGTGTTATCTTGGAGCCTTGAATCATTGCAGAAAAGTATCAAATGTAGCTATGCTACACGTTAGTCTTCAAGTCTGAATTAGGGGATCCGAAAACCGAGTTGGTTGCTTCAGACCAATAGTTCCAATGAAAATGTTGTCATTGATTGCATTCAAAACATCTCGGGTAGTAGTGAACGACACCGAACATAAAACCAGTTTTTCGCGCTCTCTCTCTCAGAAATACACAGAAGATTAATCAGTGAACGGCGGATTCATGCAAACGCGTTCAGTTAACTGAGATAGATCTCTCAGTGAGGTAGGTGCCAATCTCATGCTCACTTTTCGAGTCGAATTTATAGTGAGCACAGAATTCAGTGAACGATAGTCGTGCAAACCAGACATCCATTTGACCCTATTTGAAGGAAAAAACGTGCAGTTCGGTGAGTGCATGGACTGCACTGTGGAAAAGCATCACACGAATACGATCAGTATTTCTGGATTCAATAGCTAAACTTTAGCGTGCCGTCCCGTCTTGATGGTTGACATGTGCCAAATTGAGACATTTGTGGCACCGTTGCGATATCCGGCTGTCTGTGAAGGGTCGAGTGTGTGCTGCAGCAGTTCGGTCAGTTTTGCTATACGGTACAGAAACTTGGCCATTAAGAAAACAGGATAAAGATAGACTATCGGTCTTTGAACACCGCTGTCTACGTCCCATTGCACGAATCTGGTGCGGCAGCCAGACGAGCAATGCTGAGATTAGGCGCAGAGTTTTGGGCAGCCGCGGTCATCCACTGGAGCAAGTGATCGACCTCCTTGGATTACGGTGGTTGGGGCATGTGTTACGCATGTCACGGCGAGCGATGTTTGCCGAGACAGATTGGGGGTTGAAAAAAACTAAGGGTGGTCAACCTAAGACCTGGCATGAGGGTATGAAATCCCTAATCAGGAGTCTGAGTCACATAGGTCCTGTTGGGCTCCGTGATTGGGAACCTCGGGATGATCGTAACCGGTGGTTAGAGACACTGAATGATATGGGTGAGTGTCGTAAACAGTGTCGCTCGTGCATCTCAATTTCTTTGCAACCTTAGACCACTGAAATTCTCAATTTTCTGTTCGACTCTACTTTCCACTCTCCTGTCTTCCTTTTTTTCACCCAAAAGACAGCAACCAAAACCGCCGCATGAAGGTGCATGGTTATTGATTGTACAAACTGAACTGAACTGAACTTGGCCACCATCTTTAAAGACGGCAGGTGGCATACCGTTAGATCCAGCTGCCTTGCGGCGTTTCAGAGCTTCGAGTCCCTTTCGGATCTCCGTTTCTGTGGGCGGTCTCATGGATAGTGACCAGGGTGCATTCTCAAGAGAACTGCTTGGGGCAGCCAGCGCGGGGGCTTATTGAATTGCGATGTGAAGTGCTCTGCCCAGCGTTCCAAGCGTTGATGGAGACTTTACATTAGCGCGCCGTATACTACGCAGATTGTTTCACTAACGCACTGTCTTTTGGGGCCTGTAGCATGGATGAGCTGGTATAGTTGCCAGGTGTTTCCACACCTAGCTGATGATTCCATCTCCTTGTAAGTAGTGTCCACCAGGTTTCTCGGTCGTCTATCAAACTCTTTGTGAGTTCACGCTTCAGAGAGAGGCACTGTTCATTGTACTCGCGATCTACCGGGATTGCCCGACGTGCGTTAAGAAGTTTGAGTGTTGGAGGAGACCCAATGATTTACTTCTCAGTTGTTTAGGCCACAAATATGTAAACTGGCTGAGTACATTGAGTTTTCAATGGTTGTCCAGTGTTGATATACGCTAATTGGTGGGTTAGTATTTAACCTCTTTCTGGTAATCGGCTAGCACTACCGGGTCAGAAAGCTTGGTGACGTCAAGCTGTTTGCATTGTACCTTTTTGCTGCCACCGAATCGCATAGACACAAACCAGTGCTAGGTCGGAGTCCAAGCAGGTAGACCAATACGAACGGCAGGCTTTAACACATCCTCACCATCTATAGCTAATTGCTGTATGACTTATCTGACTCCACGTCTGTGCCGAAGACGGGTAACGACTAGTGGCGAGGTGACGCTCTGAGTATCTGAAGTTCGTGCTAACGAGGAACAGACCGTGTTCTGAGCGAATGTTAAGAAGTCTTTCCCCATTATATGAACGATAGCTATCAAGGCCATGATGGCCACCAAGGTGGGTCTCATCGGGTGATAGAAGACCAACGCGTGTGTTCAGGTCTCCGGTCAAGATCACAATATCCGTCTTAGGTGCTTTGAGAAGAAGCTCATGTACGTTGTGATAGAAGGCGTCCTTGACTGTATCCGGGCTATAGTCTGTGGGAGCGTATGCAAAAAACATAAATCGTTTATTTGGTTTCTGCTTTTTGGTCATATTTGAGCCTCTTAGTCACACTGAGCACAGTCGGTTATCTATCGGGATCCAATCCAATAGACCAGCCTCCGCCCTGGCGCTCAAGGCGATACCAACGCCTGCTTGACCAGATAAGACGTTAATCGGATCACTGAGCTCGGATCCTGAATGCGTGCTTCCGAGAGGCGACACACATCAATCACTAGACTTTCGAGCGGACTGAAAGCTTGTATATAACTCGTTAAAGCTTCAATACAATACAATACAATACAATCATCAACTTCATCAGCACCAAGAAATTCAACGTTGCAAAAAATGGAATTGTATCACTGTGTCCCAAAAGTAGCTTCTCGTACAACTTTGGAAGTCAACAATTACCACTCCATTCGAATCAACGGAATTTCTTTGTTATTCTGATTTGTGGCAGGCATGAGTAATGGTTTAAAAACAAGCCTCATTAGTCAAACGTGCTTTGAGCTAAATCTGTCTTCTCTGATACCAGCTTGAATAATGGCATTGATTTGATCATGTTTATAGTACCTCATGCACGCCTCTAATAGGCGGATGAGTCAGTACAATACATGATTGTACCATAGGTGAAAAACAGAGAACAAAACGAGCAGATCAATAGGAACAAAAACATGTGCAGAATTATTGCGGTCAAATGGCTCTTCTTTTTTGTTCCCAGCTATTTCACTTCCTTTTATTTAATACATAATGATACCACTTTGAGAGAAGGGTAACCAACCAATCAGAGGGCGTTGTGTAACACAGTGGAAAAGTAAGGCGGCGGTAGTGGGATTCGAGCACACATCCTTCGGAGACATTACCACTCGGTCACCATTGCACAACAGTCACTCATATTTTCGACAATTATCCCAAAAGTGTCAGTCTGAGAAAGAGACACTGCAATGCTGGTGCTTCAGAGAGTTGACCGAATTATCGGAGTAATACTTTAACCATTAGAATATGCACAAACACGGAACTTGGTTCCACAGAATATTTGTGTGCACCTGAGGTTGAGTTTTTCATCAGGATACGATTCGACAAAGCGTTGACCTGTCTGTTTTTCGTAAACATCCACACAGTGAGCCAGATATTGGTTACTTTATCCGTACATCCGGCGAAATCAACAGCATAAAGAAAGCCATCCTCGTGAGATTCAGAAAAACAAGCCTTCAACAAATGCTTATTTTGGCAGGCGGAACGCAACTCGTGGATACGACAATCGCTTGTGTTAAATACGTCAATACATACTGCAAACGAAGGAAGGAACTGACCAAACACGGAAGCTTCTGTCAAATAGGTGCACAAATTTACATCTGGTTTATGTGAAAACGACTAGATGCGATCGGTTCGATGGATACCGGGTAACACAGAAGAAATAAATCATTCACAAACTGAATTATTCGCATACAGGGGACGAAAGCCGCAATCCTGTAATTCACACGGAGACCTGAAGTTTTCACGGCCGATGTGCATAAACAGAAAAACCCTTCTCGCGGGGGGAAGGTTTATGATCAATAAGTGTTACTGCTGCCGAATACCTTTTTTTCAATCATAGTGTTGCGTGCACAAACGATTGGATCCAATCACTATTTGTTCATGTGCGCCTGAGTGCTTGGCACAGTGCCCTCGGCTGATCTTCCAATAATGCGTACACATAACTGTACAAATTTACTAATTCAGATTCAACCATATGATGGACCACACAAACATCCGTTCCACATCGACATGTACGTGTCCTACGAAACTCGTCAATCTGATTTGTTTATCATCTAACCGTATTTCCAACAGATCATCATCGGGTAGTCTACAGTCGCTCACAGATTTCCCCGTTGGGTTCAGTGGCGTTAGCCGCGTTGTGTAACGATAAACAATGCTTGATAGTGTAGAACACACGACAAAATTGAGTGAACAAGAAGCGGTGAACGGGGCAAAGTCTTTGATGCGATGTCATTCCTCGGCCAGTGATAAATTAAAACCGAGAGCGGATTATTCAGTAGCATAAAATCCCCGGTTTGGGAATGTATCGCACAAATGGACCCCATGAGAACCATGTGTATAGGTTCGGAATATTTAAAACCAAATCATAGCACTGGAGGCAAGTGTTAAAACAAACGAGATGAGATGCTTACAACAAACTTGCCAGGATCGATTGTGCCGCATTTTGTATGGAGGTAATCAGATCAAGTGGCTAGAACGCTGGCGTTCTGCATGCAAGATCCCCTGTGTGATCCTCGACCGCAGTGACAGTCTACCACGACTAAGATCTAACAAGAGTACGCGGGTTTTTCTCACTTCTCAATTCACGTCCCCTATGCTTTCTCTATTCAACTGAAGGAAAACCACTGAAAATCCCGTTGGAACTCACCTACAGTCCGCTCTTCTACTATGGCTTCAATTCCTGATGGTCGATTGAACATTTCTCACATACCAACTAAATGAACGAAAAACATTATAACTTTTATATCGTCGTGTTAGGATCGATATAGTACGCTGTTTTGAGTGTGATGATATTCACGATCAACACTTTCATTGATATGGCCCTATGATCATACACATTTCGATTAGCCTGCACAAATTCTTTTTCTTCACGCTTTTTTAAATAAAAAACAATAAGACAACACAGGTGAAAAAGAATGACGAGACTTAAAGCAACCGTACTTTCATATAACCGCATCGTGTCAGAACGCCTATGACAATCAATGCGACAAGTCCTCCCACGATATTCACCAGTTGTACTGCTAATAATTTTAATCCAACCGGCCAAAATAGTCATACGGTATACCCAGATCTGGACAACGGTGATTATTGCAAAGACCTTGCATGAGTTATTTATTCAAAGATCAAAGATTTATTATAGGAATAACTTACAAGTTCATGCTTTTCTCGTCCCATAGGTTCGTGTGGTGATTAAAAAATAGTGATACATAAAATTCCCTGTGTAAAATGTCACGTGATATGTGCTTCTTTCACTGCTCCACGCAGCTTTACTTATGTTGGAATGTAAAGTGTGCTAATGTTTCATCGAGTCTCCGTTTGAAAGATTCAATGCTTGGAGCACAGAAGACGTAGGATGGGATAGAGTCCCAGATCGAACACACTCTGACTGCGAATGACTGACGCTGGCATTCCAAGCGGCATTTTGAGACCACTAGTTTAAATGGATGTCCTCTAAGATGAACGTTGGGTGATAATTTCAGAGTCGGGTGACATGGATGGCTTGGGTTTTACATTACTTGGTATGCCATAATCATATCTCCTCTGACGAGTCGGTTGGCATTAGAATATAACCCCAGTGATTTCAATCTCTCTGCGTATGAACACCGATTCCACCCACTGACCATTTCGGTGGCCATCCTTTGTGGACACGCCAGCATTTTGCAATCACGTTGTAGCCATGGATTTCATGCCTAGATAGCATACTCTCTGAGTGGGCGAATGTATGCTGATAGTAGAGGATGGGAAAGCGCTGACTCAAACCGGCCAAAGACCCGCTTAAGCAAACCGACATTCTTTACAGCTGCATTGGACACCTTGGTGCAGTTGAGTAACCAGCTTAAGTTTTCTTGAATGATGATGCCCAGGTCCTTCTCACTTGCGGCGTGTAACATATATTCATTTCCGAGGAAATACGAAAATCACCCACTGCGTCGTAGAGATAGAACCTTACACTTTGGCAAATTGAATTCAATTTCGTTCATAAGGGACCATAGATGAGCGGCTTTCAACGTTTCCTGGAGTGCCAATGAGCCCGCTGGTTGCGGTACTGTATTCCAAATTTAGGCATTTTCTGCAAACAGTAATGGTTTTGGTCCCAGAGCCTTCGGTAGGTTGTTTATGAATGTTCGGAAAAGTCGTGGGCCAAGCACAGATCCTTGTGGAACCCCACGGGTAAAGTCCATAGGACTGGAAAGCGAATCAGATACGCGAACCGATATTGTTCGGTGTCGGAGAAATGCTTCGATCCAACTAAGAACGAGGCCTCGAATATCGTGATTATAGAATGTCCGCAGTAGAATGCCGTGGTTTACCCGATCGAACGCTTTTGAGAAGCCTAGATGAATAACGTCTACCGCGTCGCCGTCATCAACTGCTTTTGTCCGTTCTCGCGCGATTAGCAAATTGGTAGCGCAAGATCGATTCTGTCGGAATTCATATTGATTTGATGACAAAACGTTCTGCTTCTCTAGGTGTTCAATCAGGGAATCGATTACTATGGGCTCCATGACTTTGGACAGCACTGGAAGGAGGGTTACAGGGCGATAGTTAGCGGGATCGCTACGGCAACCACCGTTGTAAATGGGTAAAATTACTCCTTGCTTCCACGACGGTGGGATTGCAGTGTGATCGAACATCCTCTGAAATAGGAAGGCTAGTGGCCCGGCTATTTGATTTGCAAAGCAGATAAGGGTTTGGGAGTGAATATTATCTGCCCCTGGCGATGAATTCTTCCTCAAAGCCAATAGCTTTCCTTTCACTTTTTCGGTAGTGAATGGTACGTTGATTAGTGACGGATGTGGAATTCGACGCATTCAACAAGGGAGGTACAGTCGTTCGTTAGTTGACGCAGCAAGAACTTGGGCATACTGGTTCTTCAGCATTTCAGCGGCTTCCATTGCATTGGCTGTGGCTCAGTCAGAAGGACTGAGTACCAGTATTCCGTGTTTAACTTTTCGAGCTGANTCGAGCTGAGTTAACATGTTTGTACAAAAGCTTGGGTTTTGAAATTACTCTTTGTGCTAGAGATTCTTGATGGTTAAGTTTGTTTTCGCGCCTCAACTTGGTGCAGTGGTTTGGAAGCAGTCGTCAATTGATCCAGGTGCATGCATTTGGAAGTCGTTTGTACTGTTATTGATATACAACTAGAAATGCAAAGTAGAAAGCGGGTCCTGGTTGATATTATTCGTCCGGCTTTAAAATCCCCCTAATGATTAAATTGCATC
>UZAN01041575.1:2145-30362 GCA_900618425.1 Echinostoma caproni
CCACGTGGAGGTCGACAGATGTCATGAAGTCGAGGCATGAAGAAATGCACAGCGCCATTAGGTATGGTAGGTGTCTCTCGCCTTCCAGGTTGGGGTCCGAAAGACTCCACAACCGGTTGGTTGGAGACATTGATGGATATGACAGTGAACCGACAGCGGTGGTATTGTTGTCGTTTCTTATCAGGTCAAAATGCTTGAAACCGTACGTATGCAGAGTTCGATTGTGTACTTTGTGTGTTGACCGTAGAGGTTCACCTTCTTCCCCCTGCCTCAAAATGGTCCAATCCCTGTCCAACTTGAATTTTACCACTAACCTTGTATGCATTGCGAGTTTGGCCTTACTGTATTTCGTTGTACCATGATGATGATGATGATGGTGATGATCCAACCGGGCAGCCAAGACGTAGCAACCAAAATCTGCGCACGAAAGTGCGAGGTTAATGTTTGTAAAAGCTGAAGTGAACGATGAAGGAAGCCGCCGATTGCCAAAATCTGTTTGTCTTTTTTGAGTCTTCGCCTTGCGGATTTGACCCGTAATACATGCATTTGTCAACCTGAGCTTCAAGTGTTTTTAATCGTAGTTGATTATTTTATTGTATTTCACCCTTATCCAAGTCTAAAGTGTGCTAAAAGTAACGATGGGACTATCCTTATAACGAAGAAATCGGTCCATGATTTGCCTATGGGCGGAATACTAGCAGGTTACCGAAGTCAGTGCAGGTGAATCTTTTTACGGTTTTCAGAGCCGGAGCCTTCAATTAGCCAAGGTTTGACCTGTAAGACAGCAAGTTGGTGTGTGAAAATCGCAACCCGCCGGTAGCTGGTGTTCATTTAATCGGATCCTACACCCGGAGTCAAATGTCCAAGGTACCGTATACACCGTATATACATGACATTGTTGCAGACGGAGACAACAAAAGTGAGAAATACATCAAAAAATTGAAATTGGTTTTGACCCCAACGGGTTAATCCGTTGCTTAGTAGCCACTTCATCTTGGTCTGTAGGAGCATTGAGTGCGTGTTTGGTCGTGGTCGGTGAGATCCGCGTAATTGTATTTCGCTGTACGATAGTGCTAATGATGAATTGTGGCAATATGGGGCAATTACAGAACAGCAGCTGTTTCGTGAAAGTTGCATTTGGGAATTTAGCCGAAATCAGTGTAGATCAGTTAAAATTATCATTGGTCCTTTTCGATTCATAACAAAGTACGTAATACCACCTTTCAGGTATGATATAGCATGTCACACGTTACGGCTGCTCAGGGCAACTTCCCTGTCTGGCCTGTGCTTTTGAAGTACAGTCGGGATGAATGCTTCCAAATTCTGCGACGCCTCGAGTTGGAAGCGTATTCGAAAGTGGTGTCTGTGTTTCGCGCGCAAGGTCCACTAACTGGAGCGAAGCGGAAAGTGCTGTACAAATTACAACGTCTTCTGAGCATCACCACTGATCGTCACAAAGCTGAAGTTAGACGGGCACTAAATGACGAAGAACTAATCACCATCTCCGAGGCGTAAGTACTGTTTTTATAAATAATTGCTTTCTCTTTCAGTGCATGTGGAAGGGAAGTATACGAAGAGTGGATCTCAGAGGGTAAACGCGTCGCGCCTGTCTTGCACCGACCCAGTGCAAAAACGGCATATCTTGCGGAAGCAAATCGTGCTGCATTCAACCAACTCTGCGAAAATTATTCCACTCCCCCGCCCTGTGAAACTGCTTACCTCACTTTAACTCCGGAAGGAGTACCGACCGAGCTCAGACCAAGCTCTCCTTCAGTTGAGGGCAAACAAATTGGCAAAGTGAGTTAGTGGTCGTGATGGATCGAAAATAAGTGTTCTGGTGATGAACGCTAAGAAGCCGACTATATATATGTATTTACAGCTGCCCATCCACATAATGTACTTGTTCTCAATGACTTACGTTTCATAATTTTGCTTTCCTTTCCGCACATGTTTGACCATACAATCGTTTTCGTCCACAGTGCGTGTACCTTTTCGATAAGACCCGTTTTCGGTTATTTTGATTTTCGTATCGTGGTGGACCAGTGGTAACCTCACCACGGAGAACGTGTGTTCGAATCCCACCAATGTCCCTCGTCTTTCTCCATTATATGTTGTATCGCTGCCCTTTGTCTGCTTCCCCTTACCTAAAAATTGTATCGTCTTCTATTAATTAAAGGGAAGGGAAGTTATTCTCCGAGCTTAGTTTTTGTGATGCATGCACAAAATATGCCAGAATCAGCAATGTTTGCCGATTCCAATTTGACGTGGTTTTAAGTTTTATCCGTACATTCCTGAACATTTCGAGGTTATCATCCTGCTCCCTTAACCCCACCTGCACCAAATTACGTCAATATCGACTGCCAAAAACCTCCGGACAATGAATTTCTTCCACACAAACTTGGAATCTCACAACCATACGGGTTTTACAACCAGAGCTGACCGAATAGTTGCACAATACACACAACCTTTCATTTTCAGAGCGATATCTTGTTGCTGCCAAACATGTTTCAGTCCTGCGTTGGTCGATGGAGCCTTGAAAGTGCGTGTGGCTAGACCCTGTATTATACCACCCTCATTTATCATTCAGTTGCCTATGCAGAAGAAGCAACTAGCTTCCGCCGATTTCCGGCCTCATAGTTTCCAATCAAGGGTCGTGGATGCTTAGTCTTTCAGCATCATTTATCAATTTGCAGGTGCAAGTCTCATCTCGGAAGGGGCAACAGTGACAGTCATTCTGTTAAGGGCGCTTTTGCGCATCTCCACACAGTTGAACAGCAAACGAATTCTTCCTCGTACTCCAAGACGCATAACCTTTCTGTAGCTACCGATTTGATGCCCACATGTTTAATCCCCTTGCAGTGTTCTCCAGTATTTCGGATACGACAAAATCGAATAGGAATACGGAAAAACACCCGTGACGAACACCACTGCTCCTTATGAACGACCTACTTTGCTGTTCGTAGACCCTAAGTTGGAATGAAGAATATAAGTAAAGTGACCTCCGTAGCCTGCTTTACTTCTATGCCATCCCTTTATGAATAAGGGAACCAAGGAGTCTCACAGTTGACTGGATGAAAAGCGCATTTTAGACCAAGGATCACTGCGATGGTTGGTCCGTGATGTGTGTAGCGTAACTTGAGTACCGCGTACTGTATGAAGTTTTGTTCAGAGTAACTGCAACCTAGTCGCAGTCCTTTCTGTTTTTGGTGGATGTTCGTTTCTCTCATAGGCCCCAGGTAGCGAAGTATTACTGGAGCTGACAATTTGTTGACTGTCGGAATTAACCTTATCCCACGGTGGTTCGGGCAGTCATTTTGAGTTTCATTCTTGAAAAGCGAGGCGAGTACGAGGTTCGCTCTAGCATGGAGGGATACATGTCCGTGTTCAGATATGCTACAGTAAATCAGTAGTAGCACCTGTGAGAGAGTGAGGTTTCATCTTAAAAAACCGGAGGAAGCCCGCCAGTCCCAGCTGTCTTTCTTATCTTCAGTTCCTGAATTCAAGTTCGCTTATCTACTTCGGTTGTGGGTTCACAGGACACAACCCATGGATCCTAGGCTGAGACCGCTGGAGTAAATTGACCAGCACTAATCATACTGGTTTGACTTTGTAAGTGCTCTGTCCAGTTTTTTCTGTGTTGTGAACGGGCTGCCCCCTTTTGTCGCTAATTGTTTTGTTGATCACAATCCATGCATGCTGTAGCATGTAATTTAAGATGTTTCAGTCACATTGTGTCGATCGGTTCGTCACGACAGTTTTGCGATCCATAGTGGTCTCAGGGTTTCCGATAGAGCGACTGGTTTTGAAATGGTGAGGTACCTTCGTCTCACGGTGCTTGGTGTTCCAAACCACTTATAACATATATCGGTATCAGATATCCGTTGGAGGATCTAGATTCAAACACCATTCCCGGACAGCAGCACACTGCACACCAACATAATATTTTATGGTATAATAGCTCAAAGTTTCCTAACCATGCATTTTGTTTCTTCTATAACTTTATGGAAGTTTTATTAATTACATTTTGTCTAATCTGGTGCGATAGTTTGGGATCAGAACGTCCAATTCAGGGTTGATACTATCTCCTTTTTTGTACTTGTGAACAAAAATTCTACTATTTTGAGTGCATGACATGACAACTCTTCTTTCAGTAATTTTTTGATTTGTATTATTGGTTTTTGCAATTCAGGTGAACATCAACATAGTTTGTTTTCGCTGATACTTTTTTGATGTATATATTTAACTTTCTTTCATGACTACTTTTTTTGCATTCTTCCTAGACTTATTCTGACAAAAGTACCCAGACTGTCAAACTTCTGAGCGGATCACCATCCGCCCCTTTAGAGGATTGTGAATCACATGAAATCGATAACATTCCGCGCGTGGGGTACGAAATTACTTGTGAAACTGAAAGTTTAACCTTGCCAACTGAAATGCTGAATGGACATGTAAAACAAAAATTACCATTCGTTGTGGATTCCCAAACGACTACCGCTACTGGTGCTTCCTCTGTTTCTGCCCGGGCCAGTCAGGATACAACCGAAGGTCAGGTTGATTCGTACACTAATCACCAATTGACGTCCGAATATGAATCCAGTCGCGTTTCACTTAGCGCGCAACTAAACTCAGCCCATGGTACCCCGACATCCGAATCTTTCCCAGGCTTCAGTAAACCGGCTGACGCTGTGCTAAGCACTTTCGGCAAACCTGGTTCGGTCGAACCCTCGTCCATAGCCTCGCATGCTTCTCGAAAACGATCTTTGTCGACCAGCCCTAACACCACGGAGGTAACGAATGCACCAAGCAAATTGCTCAGTCTGGTTCACGCTCCAAACACGTTGGCAACAACAGCCCGTCGTACCACTCACTCACAGATAATTCAAAATAATCCACAATCGGAATCTGTATTGAATACTCCCGCCGCTATACAAGCGGTACCTCGGACACAAGAAATGGTGCACTATTCGACAGTTCAAAGAGTCCAATCCAAATCAACTCAAGGTGTTATGGGCTTACATTCAAGTTCAGGAAATCGGGCACACTCTCAGCTTGTTTTACAGATGTGTCGGCCAGCATCCGAGACCCTGTCAACTGCGGTAAGTGATATCTCTTCGGTCTCAGCTTTTCATTTGACTATTGGCTCATTTACTTGGTAAAGAAATGCACCCATTTTCCTCTTAGTTCTATTCCATCATGGTTCGGATATTTGTGTCGGCGTGAGCGAACTACCATGCTCGGGGTACGTCGTCCCAATGTCTTAACGAACTTAGTCTTCATGAGTTGGCTATTCTCACTCTGGCACTTGAGTATTCCAATCTTCCCTTTACTCCCCCATCCAAATGAACAGTCATGAGACAGCAACCAAAACCGGTGCACAAAAGTGCGTGATCATTGCTGTCAGGGAGAGACAACATTTCTATTAGGAAGACTTTTGTGTACCGTGGGTATGTAACTCCATTATTTGACCTTCACCTGATATTGCTGTCTCATATAACTGAGAGAATCCCGTTCCCATTAGATAGCAGCCACATACCGGTAAACCGCTCTACAGGTGGGCTAAACCAAGTTGAGCTTATCCGAAGCCCTTAGATATGTTTCCGCGAGACCTCCAGTAGTGGGCACTTGGTTGTTCAAATGCTAGAGGTGCACCCCCATATAAAAATACATTGGTACTGAGGACGCCAGTTAGAATCTGTAATGATCTTTATAAAAAGAAAACTTCTATGATGCGCTCGTAGGCGCGATACTGCTAGACTGGCCAAGCCAAGTCATGTGAATTTTCTTAGGGAGTTTACAACCTTAGCTTTCTGTTAGCCAAAGCCTGATCCGCAACGCACCTGGGCGGTGTATGAGAACGGCTACAGTAATAATAGAGTGCGGATTTTGGTACAGCAGAGTAAAATGTGGAGAAAAAAATACAAAGAAGCAGAAGAAGAATAACGACAAGGTTTTTCTTTGTTTTATACCTTTTTCTTTTCTCTGTTTTGTGTAGTAATGGTCGGTTTAACCTTTCTTCGTTATGGTTATGGATCTCCAGATAAGTATGTGCTTCTCCACGTTTTTTTCTAGAATAGTGTACGTTGTTATGTTCAACATTTCTCTGGTATATAACTCAGAGCGTATTCAGTTTTCCTTGTTGCTGTTCTTGGCTCCCTTCCCTTCGAGTAATCTACAGTGTCTTTCACAGTACCATTCTGCCCCTTTGCTTTTTCTCTTAACATTGAAGACCTATTCCCCCCGCTAATCGATTGGCTGTCACTTCGTTGATTATCATGTGGTTAAACACCGTCACCCTAATGCTACCTGTTTCTATTATCTTCAAACCTGGTTGACAATCATTCCCAGCTGATCGACATTTTACTCGCTCACCGTAAATGTTCTCAAATGTATTGATGTTCCTGTGGGCCCTAAATGCGGCACTCAGTACCTCACTTTTCACATTGGTTCAGGATCCCCTACGGCTTTTAGTCATCGCGTTCCTAAAGTCGCCATTACCCTTTCCCATAATCGCTCATGGTTTGTGTTAAATTTGGAATTTAGTTCGCAGAAGTTGACTGTTCCGCATTATGCACTAAATAAAATAGTCATCACATGTGCCTTGGCTTGGTTGCGATCCGTGAAGTTCGCTTCGATGCTTTTCGCTGTACGATGCTGCTGCTGTCTTTTTCTACTGATTGTGTAGATGCTTAATTTTTTCCTGGCTTACAAGCTCAGAATTTGACACTCATTTCTAGCCCCTCAAATCAGTCTTCCACGGGACTTTTATCTAACTTTGAACACTGATTTTCTTGGGAGTTTCTTCAAGCCGACGATAATTTAAACTTCGTCCTTGTCGAACGCCTTCCTATAGAAATAGCACTACTCCCCATCGACAAGCTAAAAGATTACCAGCAAAATGACACAGAGTGGTCTGTTTGTGCTTATCTGTTATCATTTTGCTATCAAATTTTCCTTTGTTTCCTCATTCTACTGTATTGTGTGAATGTTGCTAAAAGTTAATCCGTTTGGGCTGCATAAAGCTTATTTCGCTTGTTTCATCTTGAAGTTGAACACGAAATGTCAAGGTTTACACCCAGTTTATGAACTCCAGTTAAGGAACTGCTATCCGGTTCCCATCTTCACTGACCTAATCATCAAGCACCGTCCATGGAAAGCTGTTGTCTGAGATGTCCATATATCAGACATCCTCTAGCAGTAGCGGCGGTATTCATGTACTGCATAAACATGCCTACAACCCTTTTGTCTTTAGCACTTTTGAATTCAGTAGGTTTGTTTTATCTGGTTGCAGATTTTTCGGGATCAATTTAGAATCCACTTTCGGACTGGAACAAGGGATTTTCCCATCTAACAAGAAATAAGTGATGGTCCCCCGTCATCACCTCAATTAATTTCGTCTTATCTTCGTTCTACTCATGAGTAGCGATGTGTTAAATTATGAAATGGTTCCGTATCACTGGCAGTACCGGTTTCTAGTTTTGGTCAAACCTTCCATGATCAGAAGATCCAATACTTTGATGTGACTATTATTCGCCTGATCCGGATAACCGAAGCAAGCTTGGTGCCAACGCAACAACAAAAATTACAGAACATGGTGGTGGGTGGGTGGGATACATGGCACAGTAAAAGGAGGTCCGGNGCAGTTAAGTTCATGTCAAATCAATAGTAGCTTTATGCATCCGGCTGGGTGAATTTTTGGCATTTTACACCGTTTTTTGTGGATACAAATTTAGAAAATCATACATGATGAAACTGAAAGTAGTAGATATCGTCTTCGTCAATGAGGCAAGCAATTGGGTAATTCTGTGGGAACTTTCTCTTTGTCAAAAAGTAGACGNGAATATGACAAAACAGAATTGCGATATGAAGAGGTACGTGCATATAAAAGTTTAAACCTTGAGCCTGTGGATGATGTAAATACCACTTTTGAAAATTCGTTGTGTAATGGGCGATGAGTGTGTAACTGTATTTTGACAAAATTTTCACATGCTTATAGGCGTCTGTCTATGATATAGTCAGCAAGTTTATCTCTGACGATGCCACTACATTTAGAGATGTGTTTTCAAGATGTCGCCATCAAATTAAAGTCTTTTTTCAACCTATTGGGAAAATCACCGGGGAGCAGTGCAACCAGTGGGGGAGCACGCATGCACTCATTAACATAATAATCAACTTTTAAGGAACAGAGAGTATTCCCAATGGGATTGAGAAGCATGAAAGCTCTCTAACTTGACAGAATATGTTCTGTATGTGCAGTGATCATGATAAACTGTGTGAATAACGAGGACAACAATGTTTTGTTTGTTTCACCGCGCACTTTTGTTTTAGTTTATTGTTTATTTAGAGGGCACGGGATTTCAAACAGATCGTACAGCATTCGTTCCGCTTACCCTTATTTTGTACCATCGTCTCTAACCGACGACAATTCTCATCCCTTGGGCCCCAACCTGAAACACGGGCTGCACCAACCGAAGCCAAGCTGAAACCAGCTTCCTCATACCTCTACGTCATTTCATGGTCTGATCGCCGCGGCGCTTCTTCCAGTCTTGACCAGCGTATGCAAAGAGATAACGGAAAGGTAGTCTATGGGAAGGCATATGTTAAATGTGGCTAAGCCATCAGAGGCAATGTAGCGTGATTACTTCTTTTAGAGAACGACTATCCAAACCCAACACACGACGACGAACCTCGTCATTGCTCATCCGATTTTCCCAACAGACATGGTAAAGCTTCGAGGTCATCGGTGGTCGAATACAGAAAGTCGATTAGCATCCTCAGCGCGGAAGGGCCAGGTCTCGCAACCGTAAAGCAAAACATGATGAACGGCGGCAATGTACACCCCTTAAGGGGTAGTTGGTTGTCATCGCGGCGGCATAAGTGTCGAGATAAGACTGCATCTTGACGTGGTGTGATGGCTTGCGTGTCTCCATGACCCTGAGAGCTACACAGGATGGCTTTTCTCAGCCTGCTTGGGCACCTCCTGGCCTCCTTCATCTATCCACCTTCGTTCCAGAAGAGTCCACTCCAGCAAATAAACTAGGTGAGAGGCAGTTTATCTATCAACCCCCCCCCCGCTAGATGGGCGTAGGAGCGGGGTACCTGGGGCTTCCTATCAATGTGGTGGGAGAAGTCTTCACACTTAATTGTACAGCTACCGCCCACCCAAGCTGAGCAGTCCAAGCCAATAAGGTGCTATCCCGTCCACGTTCCGCTTGTCTCTTTGAGTGTATGTATATCAGCTAAGGGCCGATCCCGAAAAGCGGACCGATAACGCACCAGCGAACAACACAATTAATCGAAATTCAAAGGCATTGCGTGACAGGTCTCTAGAAGCTCTCATATGGATGCTTCGTTCACGCTCCCGTGTTGGATTTACTCCCCACTTTTGAGTCGAAGGCTCCGGTTAGGGTTCCCAAAGAAATCCCCTTCGTCGGTGTGGGCTGCCGCGAAGTATGTCGTACCCTAAATTTTTGGCCATCCATTTGGAAAACCTCTTTCCCATCTGTCTCGTTCCTTCTCTCAAGCCTAAATATTCCCAAACGCTTGCTATTTACAAGACCCATCGGATATCACCCAGCGTTTTACCATCAAGGCCAAATAATCAGAATTTACAGGATTTTTGAAGCCGAAATTCCCTTCTCACTTACCCGCGTTCAATGTCCGCACACTCCATCAGATTGTTCAGCAAGCTGCCTTGGCTAGAACCCTTGAAACTTTCAATTTGGATGTATGCTGTGTCTCCAAAACACGCGTACTAGATCCTACTTCAATCATTTCCCTGCGTTCTCCTAACCCAACCTCGACCTCACGCTTCACACTTCGTGTGTCAGGCTATTCGGTATCTGAAGCTCGCGGTGTTGCTGGTGTTGGGATTACGCTAACTGTCATGGCTGAGCGCTCGCTTCTTGCCTGGATTCCAGTCAGTAGCCGACTATGCGCTGTACGTCTCAATGGCTCAGCACGGGTCAACAGCTACAGAACGAAGCATCGGTGCTTATTCGTCGTATCGNTCGGTGTATGCACCGACCGATCGCAGTTCGACAGAAATGAAAGATGAATTATACAAGGACCTTTCTCAATTACTTCAAAGTGTCCGGTCAACGGACATCGTGGTAGTCGCTGGAGACTTCAATGCTCAAGTGGGATACTTGGACAAATCAGAAAAGCTTCTTGGCGGACCGTATGCAATCCCGACCAACCGAAAGGACAACGGAGATCGCCTACTTCAACTCTGCGCAGACCACGGATTGTTCCTGTTAAACTCTAACTTCTCGCACCAGAAANACAGCGCTGAGCCCAGATTGATTACATCGCCATCAGTTACCACTGGGGGGAGGGGGGACGTTCGATCCAAGATTGCCTTTCTTACTGGTCCACACCTGTGGATACGGACCACGCCTTGCTATGAGCTAAATTCTCCTTACGCCTGACAAACAACCGCGAGAAAGCCACCGACAACGGATATCCGCAATAAAACGTCAGCAATTGCTGTAAATCGGCCTTTGAAGCGGAACTCTCCGATCGTCTATCAGCTTAATCACTAACCGAAAGACTCGATGAACACTGGAAGCAAATCAAGGAAGCTATGCAGATATCGATAAAGACAACGTCGGACCCTGCGGCAAGGTCGAAACACAAACGATGGATTTCGTCGACCTCAGCTGCCCCGCTGGACGCCCGCAGTATCCTTCCTCCTGATGCCACATATGACAGCGCGCAAATCCCTCAGACACTAGCTCATCATAAGTCTGAGGAATGATCGCGATATGTGGTGAATATATATACATATATGTACAACATCATCGCAAAAGACACGTCCCAAAGTATTTCATCTTCTTACCAATATAATACCCACACATACCCGAAGTCTGACTCGGTTACTCTAAAATTTCAAAGGAAGTTAGCCGTTATAAATATTTAACAAGTGATGCTTTCGTCTTTTATCTTGGTCTAGTAGTATATTTGTTTTTGCATTCTATTCTGATCTCGTGTAGATAAAAATCGATGCCGTGTTACTTGCTTAACTAGTTTTATAAGAATGGTTGATATGCCTGTTGTATATGAAAGTTTTGTTTTCTTGTCGAGAAACGAGTAGGATAGTATAGCGGTTTGTGAAGTGATAATTGCACTTCACGTGTCTGGCCCAACGTAACACTGTAATCAGATGATAGCTCTCAGCCGTTGGAGAGTGGACATTGCATCAAGTACCGGACCTTTAGTGGCTTGCACATGTTTTGTTTCTAAATTAATTTCGACGTTCATTGTTCACCGGAAATGACGAGTGGGAATAGTGAGTATTAATCACGTTTAAATGAATTTTATCTACGTGAGGATAAGTCGGCA
The DNA here is from genome assembly GCA_900618425.1 of Echinostoma caproni. Lineage (NCBI taxonomy): Eukaryota > Metazoa > Platyhelminthes > Trematoda > Plagiorchiida > Echinostomatidae > Echinostoma > Echinostoma caproni. Next base: position 13,486 of record UZAN01041575.1, read on the forward strand.
TCATGGAGAAATCTACGCGGAATCAAGGGAATATGACACAAAATGGCAACCCCAGTATCGCTGGCTTTCTATTCGCGATTGCACTACTGGCCCATGCAAACCAAGTGCTACTTGTCGGGCAACAGGGTAATGGCGGTGGTTCGTATTTAGTGGTGCGTCTGGATTTGCACTCGGTGTGATACTTGCTACGGTTTGTTGTTGCTCGTCGATTGCCTACCACGTCCTAAGACATTAAATGTATTCATAGGATGTAGAATAGTTAAAATAAACACAAACCCTGACCACAGGACTGATTCAAGCAGACCGGCTTAGATCTCCAAATCGCTTGTTTCTAGTTCAAAACCAAAAGATATTATTTTGTATCTTGGGCAATGTCATCCTCAATTTATATCTTCTTTTGTTTTATTTGTTCTGTCAAAGTTCAGCGCGGATTTCCTTACTAACGACCAGCGCTGATGCACGTAAAGTATATTTCTAACATTTTTCTGTGCATTTGAGCTAAAATACGACCGAAAGATAGTGGGATGATGGAATACTCTGCATCTGTTTTATACGTACTTCGAAAACAATAAGAACAGCATGCACCAGTTGACTCTGTCAAATAAAGATCTACAGATATATCCACCTTCCTCATCCCCCCATGCTTACGATCCCACTCTGCGTTAGTTCGCATTCCTAAAAGAATCACATCACAATAATCAAATATTGAAAAAATGTGAACAAAGTTTGAAGATGCTTGACGTTATTTGGTTCGAAAGTATTTACACACATTTTCTTGTTCATTTACAGGATTCAACGTTCAGCGCTACAAGATCCGGGAACACCGTGGTCATCCCACCTCGCCCCGGACAAGTTAACACGGTTACTCGAACCTACACAGGTGTTCAAATGCCTGGTGGAGGCCTCTCCTTCAAGTCACCACTTATTGGTCCTAGAGTTCAACGATCTGGCACGTCCGCCATGACTGATTCAGGAGCAGACAGTGCTCAGCGAGCTTACTCGAGTACCGCTACTCCGAGCATTGCCATGGTTCACAGTCTGCAAGGTAACTTGGTAACGAGTACTTATATGCATCCCTATTCTATTTTGAGTTTACTTTCAAAGCTCATGGCTATTTTATGGTGATGGCCTTCTAGCAAGTACATTGTTTAACGACAGTTGTTTGTTTTAGATACTTAGTATTCTCCTATACTGGAGGAATTTATATTGTAGGTCAGGAATAGCCTTATTCACATAGTAGCGATGTTTCCATCATTTAGATCGCTTAAACATGGTGCTACTGTTCAAATGAATGCAGTTTCAATATAGTGGATTAGTAATAATGGAAACAATAATCGTCAACGGAAGATGTTAGCTTATTGACCAGTGATGACATCTGACTGATAAAGATATCTGCCAGAGTGTAGCTCTGACCTACAGCGAGGTGTTCTAAGTTTCTCCAAAAGTAGATATAAAAGTAAATAGAATATTTTTCTGTGAGTGATGTTGATCAATACCTTAGGATAGTAATACTTGAAAGATGACGTTTTTTCATCATGGAATTCAGTATTTCGATCATAGAAAATTTGCTAGAAAATCTATGGGTTTTATGGTATGACGCCGGCGACATCGTCTGTTTGTTCAACTGTGTGGAGATGCGCAAAAGCGCCCTTAACAGAATGACTGTCACTGTTGCCCCTTCCGAGATGAGACTTGCACCTGCAAATTGATAAATGATGCTGAAAGACTAAGCATCCACGACCCTTGATTGGAAACTATGAGGCCGGAAATCGGCGGAAGCTAGTTGCTTCTTCTGCATAGGCAACTGAATGATAAATGAGGGTGGTATAATACAGGGTCTAGCCACACGCACTTTCAAGGCTCCATCGACCAACGCAGGACTGAAACATGTTTGGCAGCAACAAGATATCGCTCTGAAAATGAAAGGTTGTGTGTATTGTGCAACTATTCGATGAGCTCTGCCGTGCAGTTGTAAGTCCCGAATTTTGTGTGTAGAAGAAATTCACTGTCTGGAAGTTTATGACAGTCGATATTTACGTAGTTGGACGCATGTAAAATGAAACAAGCAGCATAATCGCCTCGAAGTAAATCATCGTGTGAATATTTCATATATTTGTCACCGACTTGCGAACAATCATGGTGCCAACGCAACAACGTTGTGTTTGGAAATAAGTTGTTGAAAACTTGTATCAAGTCGAATTCTAAGGATTAGCACCTGTGGTGCATGCCTGACAGTGAATCACTGTATCATGCCTTATTCGCGGTTTCTGCTCTGGGTCGGAAAAAAATCACAGGGAAGTCAGCAGGTGACTTGTAGACCGGCGTGGAGAAATGAATGGAGAGATTAGTTAGAGTAAGTTGATCTCCTCTTCCACGATGCTCTTACTGGTTGGTTTGAGACACTGAAGGATGTACACTGGGAGAGTGGTGCAGTGGTTTAGTCGCTGTCGCCGGCTTGCTTTGGACTCTATTATCCGAGATTCGAACCTTGCCGCTGCCACCCAACTTTGGTGATAGGCGGTTTTGCTGTCTTCCGGTTCTATACCACACCTGACCAGGCGGGACCTTATGTTGTTCGCCACTCGAAGTCCTCGGGCTTGGGTTGGCGGTTACCATCACTGAACAGCAGGTTTTGGCAATCATGAGGTCTACCCTGTTGGCTGTTCATCACACAATTTTGCGTAATAAAAGAGCCTGCAACAGTGGCGTCATTGTTGTCACCCTATCAGACCAGAATGAAAATTAGTGTGTGCACAGTTGGACTGTGTGTCCTGTGTTTGGATCATTGGGGTTCAGTTCCTTTCCATCCCTCTCTCTCTCTCTCTCTCTCTCTCTCTCTCTCTCTCTCTACAAACTCCTTACCACTAGCACATTCTCATCTACTTCGCATATATTTTGAGCTTTTCAGCGGTCATTGGGGCTCACTTCAATATATTTTGCAGTAAAATGTTGATGACGATTCAGCTAGTACTCAATGTAGTTTTCATATGGCGGCTTAAAACGCACTAGTCCTTGAGTCTCAGACGTTCAAATATTAGTTGGTAGTAAGATGACAAATGAGACACGAGTACACGAAACGAGAAATAAGTATCAAGGGAGTTTGTAAAAACCTTGTACGATCTCAGAGGTTCTCATTCCTGTTTGGTGTCCTCGCGAAACCCAATTCACTTATATATTTTAAAGTGAAAGTCAGAAATGTTTAGTACTGTACGTCTCTGTCAGTGTACATTAATTTTTTATCTCGTCACCTAACTTCCATGAAGAATATATCCCAATTGTACAAATCTTAAACTCAGATAGAACAACCATGTGTCTGATAAATCGCGACATGATATTTCATGAAAATGACTGTAATAACTAACATGTGAAAGCATACTATCTGCTGTTCGTTTGAGTAAGAATTTGTGGGTACCATACATATTTCACTCAAAATCTATTCATGAGGTTCAAAAAACTCTATGTTGAATTGCATCTTTCATCCAGCTGATTCTCAGTCAGTGGCGGCTACCACACCACACCTCACCGCAACCCTCATTCTCCCTATCAGTTTTTTGACACTCGTTTGTTTTTCTCTATTTGTTCGTTGTCTGATCACTTTTAATCTGGGCGTTGAACCGTTTAAGTAATAATAATGAACTGTCTACTATATATCTTCATCTAGTCATTGCTATTTTCCTTGTCACTCCTTTCCTGTTGCGTGTCCAGGTATGAGCGGGACACATCGAGTTCCCGCGGCAGTGACTACCGTAGTTCTGTCCACCACCTCTTCATTCACCTCCGAAATGTCAGGATCCTCGATTTCAGGACCTCATAGTACGGTTCAAACATTTTCTTCCTCGTTCAAACCAAATACTACTACTACCATTGTTGGAACTCAAAATAATCATGTTCCTTCTACTATGTCGAACATCCCCGCGTCCGATGGAGGAGCACCATCACCTTCACCTTCCATGGCTACCAGACGCTTAGTCTCATCAGCTCAACCATTGATTGTCCCCGGTCTTCAGGTGTCTGTTGCATCCAATGTGGTGCAGAATACTATTAGCACACCGGGCAACAACAATGTCATCGTATTCCAACGAGGTAAGTAGGTGATAATTTTCCACACACTGTACTGCTCGCATATTAAGATTGTCATCTGAAAATGAACAAATCATTTCTGACAAAATTTAACTACGACATGCATCTTCATTGAAGGATGCTCCTTAAAAGATGGTTTAGTGCCTATTCATGAATCCCTCTACTTGATTATTATATATTCAAACAAAATTACACTCGTGAAGTCAAATGTGAAAAGTGGTGTGGGCTAAGACGCTCAATTATTTATTGAGACTGGTAGCCTACGCCGTCTAGTGAAGAGAAGAAGGTGGCTGAATTTGCATGAGATTTTTAAAAATGCGTTCAAAGCACAGACCGAAACAGTACGGATTATGAAACAGTGGCTCTGTGACGAACCATCAACTGCAAGTTGAAATACACGACTACGTTGAGGGTGCAAATAAAGGTATTGTATTGTCTTTCTAATTTTTATGGGCTTTTGGGGGGTCCACCCACCCCCAATAAATTGCAGACTCTAAGGCCCGTCTTGCTGCTGGTTCGATTGTAAATCCTTCGCACAAATTCATCTGATTGGCCTGGGTCACGCTGCCGTATTCTGTTCACGAGCGAATCATGGACTGATCTAGAGAGTATGAAGATTTTTGTCCTTTGATTTATTTAACACACTGTTTGAACTCGAGAAAAATTTACAATGTCATAATAGTGGTTTATTTTTCTTCGCGTTGTTGTCTCGAGACTTATTCCATCGGTTAGTTGTATATGGATTGTGAGTGATTGTGTAACACATATTGTATGGTTAATCTTGATGACTCTTCTCAGTTGCTAAGTATTTTGAATCATTCCTAGGGGAGCTAATTTTCTTTTGTTCTCTTTCTGAAGCTTTAGGAGCTCGTAAAACTTCCGGTATGTGTCATGCACCCATTAAATTAGCTCCAGCAACTCCGTGCATCATTCCATCCACATCGACTCCGACTACTCCCATTATGACTGGAGGTCTCGGAAGTAGACAAATCCGAATCCTGGGATTATCGTCCACTATCCCGTCCGGTTGTTTATCCGCTTTGACTACCAGTTCGTCATCTGCAGCAGCAACGGCCGCAACTTCAACAACCGGAGTAGTTTCTGTTGCACCGCAAACTCATACTGCACCAGATTCTCGGAATTCACCTCCCACAATTTCCGATTCTACCCCGGTTAGTTTTGTCTTATTTCATTCGCTTCTGGTACCCTTCTCTGTTGTCTTTGGTTCACGTTTGATTTGCCGTTTCATTTTTTATCATAGGTCAGCTTACCAGATTTGGAAAAGATGCAAAGCGATGCTGTCAGTAGCCTCTTGTCACGCGCTTCACGTCTCGGGGCTATGCTTGAGGTAGACCTGGACGCGGAAGACTATATGAATCAACCACCTCCCTTGGACCCAGTCACCACCCATTGTGTCAGTTTTCAACATGCTGATCCCTCACTTGCCGTATCCGCGACACATTCATCCCAACCTGGAGCAGGTGAATCACAGCATCTGCAACTAGAACTCGCTTCCTTAGGAGTTACTGGTCAACTGCCGGTTTCGGAATCCGAAGACGTCACTTGTGCTAGCCGGATAACGGCGACTCGAACGACTAACAACCCGCATCCTACCGATTCAGTCAACCTACCCATCTCAGAAATGGAACACAATGCGGCCACGGAGCACCCACCGATTGAACGAGACTGTTTCGACACACCGATTGAGGTACATGTGGTTTTCATTGCATCTTTTATCTCCTGGTTATTCATTTGAGCTCCTTCGATCGGTGTCGAATGACTCTGTTTTCACAATGGCTCAATATTTAGTGCAGTGATTAATTGAATTTCGGGTTTTTTGATTGCATTCTTCATTTAGAGCGGTTCAATCTTGACGTAGCTGCGAAACAAATGATCCTATCCAAAGAGAGAGTGTGTTGATAAGCCTTAAGACATAAACGATGCACAACTCCAGCTTTAGATTACAATATGGCATGCAAAAAGTATCCCCCATCATAGGCAGTTGGTGATCCAGGGATAGTCATTAGTCTTTGATGTCGTACACACACCTGTCTCATATTCTTGCCGTAATTGAACCATTCGAGCTCGTTTTCTAATTCTCCTGTGTACGTCGCTGTGATATGTCACGTGTGCGACTGAAATTGTTTCATTATACTATTTTCTCCAAATCCTTTTTGAGGTTTTTTTAAGCTGTAAGTCCATTTGTTCCAGTAATCACATTGTTGTGTAATTTAGCGACATCGAATTTCGTATGGTCTTTTTATTCACTTGTCCAGGTTCAGTCCAATAAGAAGATTGATCAACTCAAGGCCATTTTGGGTCTCACTACTCACGGTGCTAGTAATGTAGAATCGGCAGAAGAATACGCTTTGACATCCCGTTCCTATCCAAGCAGCTTTGATCAGACGGCTTCTTCAACGTCTGAGAGTTGGATGATCGAACGTCCCAGTTTGTCCGGCTGTCTGATACCGGAACCCAAACGTGCTCGTCTATCTCCTGCCGTTTCCGAAGTGCTGGATCTGGCCTCCAGCCCCCCAGGTAGTCACCGAGTTCCCCTGACACTTCAGCACGCGCTAGAATCAGGTACACTGAGTGCCGAAACCCATCCGGATCCTGTGTTACCCTAGAATTCCATCAGCTTGCATCCCATCCACGCCGTCCCGATTCCCGAGAACTCTACTCGCACTGTCCTATCGACCTGGTCAGCTCAATTTCCTCAAATCACATTGGACTTGACCAGCCGACCTATTTGTACTTCTTCACTTAACAATGAACGCATTCATCCTTTCTCAACTATTACCATCCATATCTTCCCACTTCGTTTCCGAGCCACAGCTGCCGAACGATGCTCCCTCCCTTCTCCATGCGTGTGCTGTAAATCATAACATCAAGGGCTTGGGTTTTTGAGTCGATATATCTGAATACATGCACTTCTTTTACCAATGACCTCGGGAGTATAATATGTAAAAACAGAGAGAGACAATAAACCCCCTTTTCTCTCATGTTAGCGTTATCCAAACATCATTTCCCTCTGCCTTCATCACTGATTCTCATAAGATGCATTGTGTCTTGTGACGAGGGACAAGCGACAGTTCTCTTCATGTTCCTTCATCACATCGTATTCCCTGTACTTGTGTTGGTTTTGTGTGTGGCCTCATCCTTACCATTGTACAACATAGCTGGTAAATGGATGGCGCCGTTTGCCGTAAGCGTCTTATGGGCTCTTGTCTTATACCATCGTTCATCCAAATTGTCTCCGTTGTTTGAAGCTTTCAAACCTTCCTTTACCTTCCTACAAATGTATCTATCCATCTGTTTACGTATGTTTTGAGAGCATTATCCAACTGCTCAGGTTGCCCAATTCAACAATAAATTCAACAAAGACATGCTCCAACGGTTGCTCAAACACCGAACTATGGGCAGCATTGTATAGAGCGTAAATTATTACATTCTTCCTCTCTCACCACCTTTCTGCTACATAAACACTCCCTGTACATTCGTTTAACCAATTGTGCTGGTCTGTGTCTTATTCATGGTCAGTGAACGCCACACACACACACATACATATACGAAATCTCCTACTCAACTAAAATAACAGCTATACAGAAAAGATTCATCCCTTCACTAGATAAACAGTTTTTCTCCTTGTCCAAGTTTCTCCTCTTTTGTCCACTCGGGGTGTTTTCATTCTGTTGATAACTATCTCTAATCGCGTGTAGTGTTGCACTCGGTCTGAGTTCAGGTTCGTATCTCTTCTATTCAATAAAGTATCCACGCGAATGTGTGTGTGTGCTGATCAAATTGAACTCGAGTTCCGTCATGTGACTACTACACTCGCTTCTTTTGTACCGCGTACTTCTATCACCGATTCCGGTCCTGGGAGGCAAGAACAGATCGCAAGGATTGCTTTTTGATGGTTCAGTCTCCTACCCCGATTCCACTACTTCGATGCATCCCCACCCCCATTATCATCTTCTGGGTATTTTTCTTTGGTCCTTTGTGTGTTGTTGTAAGCTTCTGATTATTCACTATTTTAAACAATGTTTACGCTTCGCAGTATACTTGCTGATTGTTTTCTCTTCATGGCTTATGCTTGTAGATCATTTTTAAATTAGTATGACCGTTCATAGCAGAAGGGCCTTCCCAGTTGTGGAACAGAAGAACAGTGCTTCCGACTGAGAGAACACCAAAACCACTACTGTGCGATGCACCCTACATCTTCAATAGCTTATGTGTGATGTATTCGTGGATTCCGGAACACTTAAATGCCTGCCCCTAGTATGTTTCACCGTCAGGCTGTTCTGTATTCGATGTATAGATTCACAGGACCTTGCACGGCACGAGTTTGTATGCATGTGCGTTTGCACATCAGTTCTGAATTCAATCTACTCCACAGGACCACAAGCCTTATTTATGTCCTCGAAACGTACCCGTTTCTCGGAATTGTGGGCTCTGTTGTATAAATGTGAACAGGACTGCAGGATTACTATCTGCGCGCGTTTCTTCCAGTGACAGGATAAAAATAATGATTTTACCTATGATCTGAGGTGTTCACCGAGCTTGACGCTTTCGTCGAACACGTTTCAGTACCGAATAAGTCACCTCAGCTGTTTGTCAGTATTTAACGGCTCTCCCGGCAATGTGAACGTATGATTGAAACTGCAACTTTCGTTAATGTTTCGTGCTTATGTCAGTGCAGAGCTGCGAGAATCCTGATCTGCGTGACATGCGAAACATGTGGTTATACCCGAGTTCAACCTTACTGGAGCTTCTTAGTTTTTTCTTGCCACAAAATAGGGAAAATGTACCAGTCCGATTGTGTTTTAAAGTTGAGGTTGAGAGGATCCCTATAGCTGGAGCCAGCTTTTGATTCTGCGTTTAAAAAGAACAAAACTATTTATTTATTGTTAGACAGAAGTGAAGGATTTCTGGTCAACAGATCAGTATAGAAGGAAAGTTACTCAATTTTATTTGGATCATTGGTAAGTAAAACATAATTTGTGTAAGCCTAAATCGCATTGTTCCTCTCTATCGTACTACTTTCTGGGTTCGATAACTGACTCGTGACCGCTAGAGGTAACGTATACAATTGAGTTGTCAAGTCGAATTTATTCAAATGAATATTGTGCTACAATACTGGTAGTCCGCATTGTTTTCACCCGCATCTTTTCTTACCGAACACCAAGTGTACATTGAAACATTTTGCGAAAGGATTTGATGTGCAACACCGTTTCATTGTGGAAGGTATAACGGTTCAGCCTTGGATTTATAATATCTATGTATTGATGACCAATAATATCAAAAAAGTAACTAAAGAGCTTTGTTTTCAAATATTTATTTAGTACGGTGACAGTTTCATCGTCCTTATGGTTTGGCAAGTTTTCGTGATCAGGTTTTGAATGTGTCCAGCACCTCATTGATCCACAGTCCACTCAGCGGTTGACGTTGGCTTATTTCGTTTGCTACCATCATGAACGACCGCATGGTGTCTAAAATACGGATAATATAGTGGTTATACAAAAACGTGCCTTACACAAAGATTCCGATGTATTCCACCGAACGAATTGTTTTTGACCCGAGTTTTTGATATCCCGTTCATCGCTCCAACACCATATCTATTCTTTGTTCTCTCACAGGAGCATGCGAACTGGCGATCAGATTTGGAGGCTGTCCTTCAACAGCTCTCCCACGCCTCAGTACTGTTCGTGCACGTGGCTGGTTGTGATCAACCTGACTGGACTAATCGTGGAGATTTGTTAATGAATGAGCAAAATCTTATCGATCCGCTGCGTGCCCTTCGCACATGGGCTGCATTGGTTCCCGACTTACTGACGGATCAGACGGAAGTCGTCACACAGTTACTTCTAAGCGTTCTCACACAAATGACCAACTTTTTAGATGCTCTTTTACTAGTCCTCTATCGTGATGGAGAGCTCTCATCGCAGTGGACCGTGTTGAAGCAAGTGGAACAAAAACATTTTGTACTTTCTTTGTCCATATCTCTCCAGTGTCTGTGTAACTTATTAAGTGCGAGTAAAACGGTTAATCAGTGTGTTTCTGCCAAGCACTTGCAATTCTTGCTATCGGTACTTCTAACAGGTTTCAGACCCCGATTACTTTTGGGGTCATTGACTGATCATCCCCTGTCGGCTCAATTCCCCTTACAAAGCAGTCGTATGGGCAGTTATGCAGCAATGCTATATTATTCAGTATTACTTCAATTCGAATCAAGCAGCCTGATATCGGACACTGAGGGTTTGGAGTTACTCGCGCGCAAAATGATTTTGGATGTTGTCGTGCTTCAATCACTCGTTTTTCAGTGCACAGTGCCTGAAGTCGAGGACAATACTTTGCAGACACATTGTCAACTTCACTACAGACTTCTCTTGTCAAAGTTGGCTGTAATATTATCTGGCCACCGGTGGAATATTGATCCTGAAACTGACACAGCGGTTGCATGTACCCGAACGGGACAGCTGATGCCAATAGTGGTTTGTGCCACCGGTCTCGTGATGTTTTTTCGTTCGGACGACTTGAGACCGGTCGACACACCGACTGGTGCTGAGCGATGTTTGGAGGCACAAACTATCCGTCCGTGTTTGACATTTTATGACTTGTACAAGAGAACGCAGAAATCAGTGGCAAGTATAGTGAACGGATTAATCGATATGTTCGATCAAGAGTGTCGGAATTGGATTTCATCGTTACTGCGACTGATTGAAACCGATCCAAATGAGCACGAAGTCTTGAAATCGGTATGACTTTTCAATCGATGGTAAATGTATTTCCTTCATCTCCATTGAGTTTCCTATCCTTGTTGAGAGTTTGATCGATCTCAATAATTGCCACTTTAACGTAGCGCAGCAAACTGAACTCAGTTATACGTTTATGATCTGCGTTGAATCTGACCGATGTCATCTACTTCGGACGGTTTCTGTGCTTGCAAACTGGCCATGGCTCTGTTAATGCGAGTAGGCGAGGAATGTTTTTTTTACAGAAAATTAATGACTTATCATCTGGTTTCTTTCACATGAGTGTAGTTTCGGTTTCTGTCTTCACAGAACCTAATGATCAAGCATGTGATACACTTCTGTTCTGTCTACAGCTTTCCGGGCTCGATCATTAGTTTTGTACATGAGGGTTTACAGTTCTGCTGATTCCCAGTTGTGGTGAGAAAGCCGTTCTTTTCAGCCTGTTTCTTTTGTTTTACGTTTGAAAAATTTCATCTTAACAAACTATTACTGTCAGAATGAGTTGCTTGAAGGATTGAAAAGGAGAGTACTTCAAAATAAGCTTTTTCTCGATCTTGTCATGATACTTTCAGTTGCATAGGTTTTTAATTGATGATGTTTCGAGATCGCCAATCCCGATGTTCTGACTGTATCATCAGACGGTAAGCGGATTTTTCACTCTACTTTTCCAAAACTTGTTAAGGTTTTGGGAACATACCTTGATTGGTTCAAGTCACAATGGAACCCCATGTCCCAGCAGGCTACCCAATTGAATACTATCACTTTACTCTTTACACAATTCAGGATCCTGTCATCTTTTTTTTACAGTCACATGCTGTCCTTTCCTATGGGTTGAAAATATAATCAAACCTGAACCCCGAGTTAGAAAGAGAAACTTAGCTCTGTTTTCACTGTTTTGTTTCAGTTTTTGTTTACTCTGTACATTGAAACAAACCTTTCCCGAGATTAATTTCAAAAGAAAAAACCATATTGCAATACTGCACGATTTATGTTCAGGACCATTTCGCTACATCTCAACATGGTGCATACTGCAGAAAATACAGTGTTTATATAGGGCTTTATCATAGCAACAAAGCAAAGCAAAATACATTAAAAACGGACAAAACATAAAAGGGTGAGGGGTAAAAGGACCAATATCACCAGGGTAGAGAGAGACTAACATAAAGTTCTTTTAGCTGATACAGGGGGGGGGCTTTCATCGATTAATCGCAATCGCTGCAGCAAACCTTAGCAATCTTGCGAATTGTGACTTGTAGACAATTGGAAACGCTGTGCCTCGGCCGACCTGGTGTTGCGTCATCAGCAGATGTCGAGCAATTGCTGAGGACGGGGTCTTGTAGTTTCGACCGTCGTTTCTATGCAGCGGACTTGACCTCAATTGGGTCAGCTGATTTTGGACCCAATTCGGAATACGTTCCACCACGCGATTGCGTAATTGTTGCTCTGCTCGGCCCACGTAGGTGGTTCCGCAACCACATTGAAATTGGTATATTGGATTACAGTTGGCGCACAGAGGCAGACGTTCTTCTGCTGGGGGTGTGGGTATCCTGGTTGTCCGGTAGATGATTTAGAGGTCGGCTACGTAGTAGGTTCGAACGATTTCTGACCTCAGTTGTTTGTAAAGCCGGCTTGGAATTGAACGTGCAATGTGACCCGCATTTTGGGATCTGACGCAATCGGTTCTTTTGCTATTTTCGGTTTGCTATGCTTATTAACAAACGCTTCGGGGTAAGCATTTTTTGCTAAAAACTCCCGGAGGTTTTGCAGTTCTTGTTCAATTCTGTCTTCCGTGCAGATTCGCCTCGTTCTGTCAAATAAGGTCCGAACAAGACCACGTTTGTACTCCAGGGGCATAAAGTTCTCGAAGTGTAAATATTGGCCTGTCCACATTTCCCTTCGATAAACGGATCGAGCAATCGTTCTCTTCTGGTTGTATCTGGTCATGTCAAGGAAATTAAGTGTGTTGTTGGATTCATATTCCATTGTGAAGTGTTTATTTGGATGTAGTCTGTTGAGTTCATTCATACTCTGTATGTTGTCACCGAAAATTCTTACATGGGTTCCAAATACTAGATGTTTGAAGATATCATTGTCTTCCTTCATTCTCAATTTAGTGTGATGGTCCATGGAATGTTTTGAAATTTATGTTTTCCGTAAGCAATGAGTGTTTTTCATTTTTCTTTTCGCTCCAATTTACTCACAACCAACCATGTATGATTCTTAACACAAATACACCAAAGAACTGTTTTATAGCAAACCGTGAAATATCATCAATGAACGCTTCTGAATTAATGTTAAAATCGTCCTAGGTTGCTATTTTAAAACACGCCTTTGATTCTGTTCTCCCCTACTTCTATGAAGGAATCTGGGGGTTCGGCTTTTCCGTTCGCCCAACTCCGAGGTGTGGTTCACCTTTTGTCTGAATCGGTCTTTTCCGAATCAACATGTCAGCGACATTCAATATCAATTCCCGAAGGTATCGATGCCGAAGGAGAATCTGCAGAGAGACTCTGGAATCGAATTTGTGACTTGCTTGTATTCTGGAATGCATCCTCTGATTGGTTAGATCAGATATTTCCATCGTCCGTCGAAGCGGTTCATCGTCGCAGTGTGAACGGTGAGCCGTGTACCGTTTACCCATCTCGGATGGCTCGAACCTGGGTAAGTCTCTCCTTCACCTTTTTGTTACACCTTGTCTGACTTTGTTCGCTTTCGAATAAAAGTTGACATCCGTTCAATTAAACTGCGTGAATATATCCGTCGTTCTCTTTAAGCATTAACTTATGTTCTTATTACACTCCAGAAAAGATGCGTCGTGTCTCTAATCTATCACGCTGCGTGTCGCCGTTGTGCACCTCCTTTGTTGATCGATGATTGTATTGATTATTAACCCCACCCGCGTTTACGCCATATTAAGAGTTACCTACTCATGTGCAGATTGTACTTGAAACACGCTCTTCCTCTCTCCCGTCGATTGCCACTTGATTACTACCTTTTTGTCATTCCGATTGAACTTGGTTCATAATTTTGCATACAATTTATCTAACTGAACCCGATGTTTTTCGAATCTCCCCAACTACATATATATTGTTTGTTGTTACGGCTAGGGTGTTTTTATTACATATGAGAGTATGACACTAAAAGGCCTAACTTAGAAAATCTGAGAATACACTGTTGACGGAACATCGGCTGGATCATTAATGATATAACCAGGTTGTTGCTCTTGCGTATAAAAGGACTGGTAAATCACTCTGGATAGTTAATTTGTCATTGGTACCGTAAACAATTCCATTGTCAATCATCTGATCGACGGGTCATCGAATGAAGATCGATGCAGCCCTCTGCTCTCCTACCCTTCCAATGCGCTAGTTATGCTCGCCAATTCCAATAAAGGGACGATAAGCGTCCATCATCTCTCATCTGATTAGTGCATATAAAAGCAATATTGTCACGCCTAAGAACTACCACTACTGTTAGCACAAATAGTGCTCAACATCAATCGTCTCTCCATGTTACGACCTCAGCTGAGATAATCATGAGCTTAGTTCAACCGTAACCCTGTTCTAAATACCAAGTCTTTGGTTAATTTATATAATCTAAACGAAGAATCGTTGAAAACGGGTGTTCGTCTTCGACCCTGTGTTCTCAGGTTATGAACCTTGAGTGACAAATGAATTGAAACGGTTCACTTTCAGGCTATCATGGCATCAGTATATTACCGCGAAACGAACATCGTTCGCTTATCCCTATGTTCTGGTTTTAACGGCATGTGGAACAGAACTTGAATTCTTTAATTTCGACGCGTCATCATCCCTCTTCGTCACTGACTATTTTTACGCAAAGCATGTTGCCTACTTGCTTTTTGTCAGTAGTCAGGCGTGAACCTGAATGTTTTGCCGTAGATGATACTAACTTCATTATGCCTTAGTGATTTGCATTCTAATCGTGAGCTTTCGTGGTTCATTTATTACTCCTCACTTTCATGTTCTAACTTATTTTCAGCGGACAATACCATCAACATCTCCACTGTCACTTTGTCAAGCTGTCGGCTTCCTACATGATTGTTTGAGATGCATGACCGGGCTGATCTCCATGTTTCCTCAGTTATCGTTCGCGTTGGCCTCCCACTCACTTGGATTTCAAATTCCCGATTCTGTTTTACGATCTAATTTTCGTCCCAAGAGAACGGCATTCCAATGCATTTTAGATGCGACAAATCGGGATAGACTCAATCCATTAGCTTCGGAATGGAGTATATTGCTGATCAAATTGGCTGTGAAACCAGAATCCACAGACGAAAAAGCGCTGAAAGGAGCACGACTGTTGTCTTCTGAACTGAATAACCTTCAATTGTTTCGTTGAATTTGTAAATCGGAATTCTCTTTGAACGAATAAATGGTTTCACATTACAGGTGTTTCTGGTTTCAATTAAATATAAATATCTATTTCGTAATTATTTTTTGATTTCATCTGATGGAGCAGGTGTCAGACTATCGTTTTTTCTTGAAAAGTCCCAGTGTAACAACCAATAAATATTTATTACGTCTGAGGAAATAAATCCGTGATTTTAATGTATTTCAATGAAAAGTATTTGGTACTTCTGGTATGAAATTTCCAGTTAATGTCTGTAGAGCCTCCACGGGTGTAATGATAAATCTTACCACTGCGAATCACTGATCAGCCATCATAGAAATGTTCTTTGAATCAAATTTCACATGAGAGGTCAGAGCAGATCTGATCGTAGAATCGGTCGAAGAGAGGACGATCTGTGTGATCCATGCTAATTTTTCTCTTCGCTGTATTTCAAAACGAGTTTTATCGACCTATATGCTATGAGCTCCGTGCGAATGGATGCCAGAAAGTAAAAATGACCTAGCGGGGCCTTGTGTGCTTCGCCACTCCAAGTTCCGGGACTTAGGTTACCGGTTTCCATCATTGAATAGTAGGTCTTCGTAACTACGGGGTTTAGCCGGTCTGCTGTTAATCACATATACATGTGTGCAATAAAAATTCGTTCCCTCACCGGTTATTTATCATTTCATGCGTCAGTACTACTTCTGATTGAGTCATGTGATTCACCAGTCATATTGGTTGTTTCATATTTTCTTTTATTACTCAACCACCTCCCCGCGCTTCACTGTACTTTTTATTCTTTAGTGTGCATCCAGTAGCATTCGTGAGGGAGTCAGACTTTGTTTCGGATTCAATGGGAACACGCTACCACCTGTTCGCGCATGTGTTGAAAAATGTGCTGAAAACCTCGACAAGTTGTTCAGTCTTTACCCACAATAAACCGCTAAGCGAGCCTGTTCTCAGGAAGGCGATCGCGTTGCAGTTCCCTCGGTCCTTTTGTTCGAGTTTTGCTCAAAACCATCCTCACTTGGAAGCTGTTCCTTTAGGACAGTTAACTCAGGAACCAGCTCATTCTCGTCTCTATTCACTCACAGCTCTAGCAAAGGCCGAGAGTGGGCTTGGGCGCTGGCGTGCGGATGTTTCAACAAGCGAGGTGATGTCCGTGGACAGTCTATTGATTCAACCATTGAGTAAAGCATGGAATTTGAAACCCCGTACCATTTGGCATCTGTTGTCTTTCATTTGCACAACCAGTGATCAGGAGTTGTGTACGTTTTGGTCTCACTATTGTTTGTTTGTCATAGCATGCACTTTTCGTTTTACTACAACGTTTTGGGCAAAAGTTGGCCTTGCGTTGGCACGTAGCAAATGATTTTCGAGTATAAATGCGTCGAGGTTTCCTTTGCCTTTGTGAAAGTCATTTTTCTTCAAGTTTTACTATACACTTTCAGGATGAAGTACTTGATTCCTGCAGGAAATTTGCGATATTTCCCGCAATCGGTTGCGTGTCCTCAGAAAAGAAAGGTCTTAATGAACACCCCTAGATAATTTAATTGCAGGGGTCAAATAAAATTTATTGTGGACGATTTATTTTCTCTGAGCTTCAGCAACAAATTTAACATGTTACATCTTTTCTTGTTTTTGTTTTTTACGTTGCACCAAAGCTAGCAGATCTCATCAGACGCTAGCATT
>UZAN01041575.1:40891-57135 GCA_900618425.1 Echinostoma caproni
TGGTCAACACTTCCGGTTTACCAGGACCGGCGGTTTGCAAGCGATGTTGGATGCGAGAAAACAATCTGGTTTGATCGGCCAACATTGCATGCATGCCTTTTAACAGTTCCGAGCGTGATTTCCAATTAGCCAGCTGCACTTCCGTGCTCACGTGTTTTGCTGTCAAAGATTCCGTCTGTGGGTTGGGCAGCAAGAGAAAGCGGACAACAAGAGCACTGTCAGACTCGATCGAACGTACAGTGGCAGCTGTGAGAAAAAGACAAATCATAACTGCGAAACATGTCTGGGAAATAGATTAATGGAAGTATGTGTTGACCGACGATGTCTCAGATAAAGCTATACTTTTCCTGTTTTCGTTATTGAGGTTATGAACTATCGATATGCACGTTTACCATGTCATATCTATAGGGTATCAGCGAGAATAAAAACACACTTGCACTCCTAAAATTTACAGATAAAGCGTGCACTTACCCTAATTGTATTCTTTCGATCAATAAAATATTACTTTTAAATCGACATCTTTGATTTGAAATAAGTGAATTATTCGAAACGAAAACTAAGGGAGAACGAAAAACATTTTTTTAATGTGTAGTTTATTCAACGTTAACTTTATAAAACAGTATTGTCGTCTCCAGTTTCATTCAGTTTTTCGTAAGTGCTTGTTTTTGAATAGCCTTTGTCCTCAATCATTTCATACAACTAAACTCATTGACAGCAATATGTTCAAGTATTTATTCCTCTCATCGGAACCTCATAGTAATGCATTGTCGTTGTTGCATCTAGTTCCTGAACTTCGGGCCCCTCTTACTCAAAGCGCGTTTGTGACAATTTCAACTAGGTCAGTTAGCTGAAATCCTCAATCCAAGTCTTCGCTTCAACGGGAGATTTTCTATAGGAGTAATTGTGATTATTTGGGTTTTCTTTCGTTGCGCTAGTTTTGAAGTTAACTGATGATGCATTTTTTTAATCCCACCTGCATAAACTTGAATAGGCATGTTTGGTTGATCTCAAAGTGGTCTAGTAGATATAACAGTCACACTTACACCTTACATACACGGTTATCTGGGGGGGTTCAAACTCTGAGGGGTTGGTGAATATGCTTCTCAAGTGATCTCTAACACGATCCAAATTCGAGTCCGCTGTCTCCCACGTCTGTAGCCAACTGCATTAACTCAGGATTGTCTTTTTAAATGGCATTAGTGGGATGGCCAGACAAAATCAGTAACTGTAGATTATAAAATGAAGTCAACAACATGAATCGATGATGAGTGTTGGGTAGGTATCCAGGGGACAACGACTGTTAGGTTGTGCGAGTCCTATGCTCCTGCTTAATTTCCGAAGGGCTTTGTTTGACCGCTGACATGACGTGTGTGCAATGTATACCAATCACTGTCATTTTGATACTTCTTCTTTGGAACGGTTCACTTGTGAATCACCAGAAATTTTCCTTTTTCAATCATCTACCCTGGTAAACTGCTTAATGAATACAACATGACTTCACCTTTGATCATAGAGCAATTGATTCGATAGGTTTGAGAGGTTTTAATCATCCCAGTGCAGAATAAAATCCTAACACAAGTAATGCCCATCTATATCTTGTAGGTCTGTGTAATATGCATCCGGTATTTTTCAACTAATTGCATCTTCGGCTTATCTGGAGACCAGATCACTATTGATAAACATAATATTACTGGGATTCAGTTGAATGGCCTTCACTATGTTCGTAAAATTCCTATGTTCTACGAGTGCATGGCCTCCCCCCGAGTGAATCAAAGCTGGTTTTGTTACGTGAATTCGCATTTGAGACACATTTAACTCACGTGTTCCAGCTTGGCTGCCGCTTCCATCGGATTCCTCTCATGATCGACCATATTGCGAATCAGATTTAGATTGACCAAACGACGCAGCCATCCCGGAACCGGGAGGAGTTTCTCACCGCGGGAGTCCAAATTAATCACAATTACACAAATCACCACAGACAAGGCTGTCAAAGTCATCACGCTGGTCATATAGATTCCTGTGTGAGAAAATGAAATTTTGCCATGAGAAAACCATATCAGCTGATCTCATTCTGTTTTGATGTTTTAGTCTTTCGGTCGGAAAAATGTATGGACACTACTGTTGTATCCTTTTCACATCAAATGAATGCCGTACGGAACGCTGGTGAGATGAACTACAATGCATTACGCAACGCCGATGCGGGTTTGAAGTTTCTGGCCGGAAATCGAATTGTCAAGCGCTTAAATTGAACCATCTGGATTTGTGTAGTCTGCGCATTGGTTGGAAAGGTGTGAACTCTGATCAAGTACTGTGTAACATGTTCTTTTTGAAAACGACAAGATTTGACATGGAAACAATTACATTCTACAAAACACCATCGAGATTCCAGTTGTTTGAACAGGTCGGAACTCAGTTTTAGATGCACCAACATACTCAAACACAACCTCACTCCGTTTCATGCATGTGCTTTTACCAACCGTCGGCTTGCTAAAACCAAAGGACGAGATGTTCCATGGACAACTACTTATTTGTGCAGAAACTAATGACTACTGTTCAGGTATGTGCGACCTGAAAGAAAATTGACAAGAGCAGAGAGGTTGGCCAGCATATGGCAGTCACAATTACTTTTGCTGATGAACAAACTGGCTGCTTCGCCCAGGATACCGGATTGACTTGTGAGATGTAAACTTTCCGCGTTCAATGGAATTTTTGACCGAACATGACGGGATGGTATATCAACTCCGAAATCCACTGCAGCCTAGGTTTCACTAGACCAAATCTAACATCCTTCACGTAAGTTCAGTATAGGAAAGCTATTCAGATCATCTTAGTCTGTTGGCTCGTCATCTCTTTGAGGTTTTTCGAAGTCACTGCTAACAAGTGGTAATAAAGAAGCAGCTGAAACGTGTTTAACGTCATATTACATGCCGACAAATTCAATAGGAGTACCATTATCACTAGGTGCTGAGAGTGACCTCATTATAATGTCTGGGAGACGCAGTTTAAGAGAATCACTTTTGGTAATTAACGAAATGTTGCGCACTATTGAGTTGTGGCCTACCGAGAAATGCTTGTCCAATACGAACTACCATTTTTGTCCAATTGTCGTGGAAGTGAAGCTGCGGCGAGAGAAAGACAGTGTGAACAATGACTAAACTATTGTGTCACAATGCACTCAGTGTTTTCAAGAATAATTTTGGTAATTTTGTGGAACATTTCTCCAGATGTCCTGTTCTTTCTTTTTCATTTTTATTTCTTTTTGTTAAATGTATCATGATACAATTTTCAGGAAGATTGAAGCGTTTAATTAAAGAGTTTCGACACAACAAAAGATAGGGAAAGACGGACGGCGGCGATGTTATTCGAACATACATCCTCTGTGGCGATAACCTGGTGACGTTTCAACCTGGCCATCACAGCCCATCCATTAGAATACACGCTCTTCATGATTGTACACAACTAATCGAAATTCAGCTCCCGTTTGATTTAACACTTTTATGCCTGGCTCAAATAGTCTTCATGGTGAAGGACATCGATGATTAACTTTATTATTTGAATGGGGTTAGAGTGTTCTCAAATGATGTCTTTATCGGAACCACTGCGTTGGTATTGTTTTACCGACGATACCTTTTATTTCCCTCGATAATGGAACAAACATATTCGGGGAACCACCAATTTCCATTAACTTCTTAGTTCGGACTTTTCTTCCATCCAGTTGCCCGATCACGAAACTATTAGGAGAATATGCATGGTTTTTATCGATTGTCCTTAGACGCCATGTATTCTGAATGGACACTTCTTCATGAGAAATAGACAGAAGTTATCTTTTCTTTATCCGCTCCATAGTAGCTAATTCATTTAATGTTTTGGCTACATTTTCCTATCAAAAATTGGTTTAGATTAATGTGTTGGTAGAAGCATAAAACCGCATAAGTGTTTGAACATAGTTTAGCTGTGACGCCTCAAAAATCTCACT
This sequence comes from Echinostoma caproni, assembly GCA_900618425.1. Classification (NCBI taxonomy): domain Eukaryota; kingdom Metazoa; phylum Platyhelminthes; class Trematoda; order Plagiorchiida; family Echinostomatidae; genus Echinostoma; species Echinostoma caproni. The sequence goes on from UZAN01041575.1 coordinate 44,868, forward strand.
GGATAGTTTGAAAACTAGAGAAACGAATTTGGCAAAAGATTCTTGTTTGTCTTCTTGGTTGGCTAACTACAGTACGGTAATATTAGTAGCATTAGACGTGCATTCACTGTGAAGATATTTACATAAACGTTGGATTCACTGTTGAAAACGATATTGTTGCGAGGTTGTGTTCTATAGACCAATGGTGAAGAAATAAAATAATCCAAAAACGTATTCCTGATGAACGACGGGTGTTTATTTTTCGTAACTCATTATTTATTCCGTCCTAAGTGGGCTATTATATTAAATTAACGGAAAACGACACAGAGCAATCTCTGCTAGTTGTTAATAATCATTGGTAAGTATGCGACTTTTATCATCTCAGTTTAATGGTAAATGTTTATTTTTTCATTGAATTAGAAACCCAAATACATTCACAGGTGATTTCAATATCCTCCTTATGGATAGAATTATACTGACCATCCTAAGAAACAGTTGGTAACTAATCCGCCAATCACTCCATACAACTCCTAAGGGACAGTTTCCAAAATATTGAGCCGGCGCATTCCGTTCCCAATAAATTGCGCATGCTTTTCGGCAAATTCATCGATCACTAAATCAGTTCCCTTTTTGCAGAGTTGGGCTGATTGTCCATCGATCAGACCACATTTCTTTGTACGGAAGTTCGCCTGTTCCTGTGGAATGAGCTACCTATGTTGAACTATAAGGACTCTTTAAGACCGCATGGATGATATCAACCCAGTAGCTATTGCACCTTGATCTCAGTGGAATCACTCAGCGAATTTGCACGAGCTTTCTGTTCTCTCTAAACTGGTAGATGAAAGTCAGTGGAGGAGGTCGTGTTTCAAATTCTGTTGTCGACCGATACAAGTGCAACCCTCAGTTAGATTGAGGTTAAAAGACCAAGCATTTTTACTTGATAATATTATCGTCCTGAGCTTTTTCATCAGTGTTAAGGTAGACTATAATTGGATTAAAATCAGTCACTTTTTATAATTCTTTTCTTCCTGGAATTCTTCGCAGCAATCCATGCTATTCAGCAGTATATAATGGGCAAAATATTACATTAGACTTAATATGCTTAAAAGTTTTCGCAAAGGTATGCATGAGGGGCGTAGATGGTTCTGTCGTCGTCCGTGTCAGTAACATCACCTAGCCATTGGGTCCTTATGTGGCTCACCACTCCATGTTCCAGGGCTTGGTTGCCGGTACCTCTTATCTCATCGCTCAAGTGCATTCTCATTTGATAATCGCACTCACTGACGTTCGCGGCTTGAACCACAGCATCGATTGTGTACATCAATTTCTTCAATCAGCCTATCCTCTTACGCTATTTTTATCCGAAATACAATTTTCTTCTCTAAACACTACCCATATTCAGTTCCCCGATTATTCTTCTCATACTTCATTGGTCCTAAAAGTTGGTGTTTGTTTTTATCCATCATTTAGTTGTTTCAACCCTGTTCTCCCACTTAAATAACAGTGAGTTTCAGACTGGAACTTCTGTTTCGATCTTGGAAGCGCTACTTCTACACTGCATACTGTCCCCCATATAGTACTGGCTCATTCTTTGATATCTTATGAACAAACATTGAGAACATTATGGAAGCAGACCCCAACGGTCAGTTCACAATTTTTGGTGATTTTAACGACAACAATAGGAAATGGCTGTTACACCTATCAGGAAAATCTTCCCTTGGACGTGAAGCAGAATCATTTGGCGTAATAAACAACCTACATCAGCTGGTCGATTTCCTGACCAGTTATCCCGACCACACTTATCCCCCCCCCCCCNCCCCGAGTTTTTCCTCACATACAACCCACAATTATTTTCGCATACTACTGCAGTTTATCCCCCGGGCTCATTGAACCATTTTCTTATTTCGCTGTCCACGCAAATCATCCTTTCCATTGTTTCTCTCAATTCTAGGTGCACATTCTGGTGATCAGGTTCCGCAAATTGGTGCAGCTTTCTCAACGTTCTGGCTTCCCACCTCCAGAATAACTGTTACTTCTGCGCCGATGTCTCCTTCTAGGCTTCGGAATTTTCCAAAATTCTTTTGTAAGGCATTTACCTAGTCATTCCTCATTTGGTTAAACCCGGGATACCTTTATCTCCAGAATGATTTAACCATGCCTGTTGTCGCGCTGCTCATGAAAAGAAATCAGTGCCCCGCCGATGGTACTTGCAAGCAAGCAACTGCTGCACACCCTTTATAGAGAAAGCTGAGGAGCGCTTCGCAGCATAGTTATCAACCGCTCCCAGTGGAAGCCGGATATTCTGGTCAATTAAGAAGGCTGTCTCCCGTACCAGCTGTTCCACTAGCTTCCCATTCATTGTTAAACCAGTTGGCGACTTAGTGTCCGACCCGCTCGAATGAACCGAAATGTTGCCTACCATTTTGCTGCAATTTCTCTCTTAATCGAATTATCTATCCAACCCTCAACATACCCTACAGCAAACCCCCTTTTCACATCGTTCGCTTTCACCAGATCAAATCCTCTTATCGCTGAACCAACACTAGCCTCTGAACAAGACGGGATTTCTCCCATCGTCCTCAAAACGTCCACGCCAGAATTGACCCCTCTCGTACGCGCTTATTTTCTCTATCACTCAATTTTGAGGTATTTCAAAGGCCATAGAAAATATCAGAAATAGTTCCCAACCCCAACAGTGACGATCACTCAGACACAAATAACTATCGCCCCAGCTTTCTCACATCAGTTATTTCGAAGGTTATGGAATCGGTCTTTGCTGATCAACTTAGCAGCCACCTGGAGCAGTTAACGATGTTTAACGACTGTCGGTACACTTTCCAGTCCCATCGACCTTCTGGAGCTCATTTCGCATACGTGATCAGTGGCTTTCAACAACCACGGATAAACCCATACGGTGTCATTGAATATATCAAAAGCTTTCAATCGTGTCTGGCATGCGGGTCTGCTGGTTTATCTTTCCCTCGGGGCTTTTCTCCTGGATAGAAGGCTATCTTAAGAACCGCAACCTCGCCGTTCGAGTAGATGGAATCACGTCACTTTCCTTGCCTGTGAGTCCCAGTGTCCCCCAATTTTCTGTAATTTTCAGCTATCCTGTTTCTGATGTTCCTTGATTACCTTCTTTCATCACTTTCAAATTCGACTCATGCCTTTGCGATGACACTACCCTACAGTTTTCTTTGTCCTGTTCTTCTTCATGCGTTGCTAACTTCAGCATTGGCGATGACCACTCCTCACCCAGTTTCTGGCTAAATTCTGATTTGGGCTTTATTTTTGCTTGCGGCTGTAGCAACCGTGTTCTAATTAATGCCAGTAAGAAGTTTCTTATGACTATTTCTCTTGATCACGGCTCATTCTCCTCTTCACCATATTCAACTCAGCAGTCTTCGTTTTACAGATTTATGCAACCTTTTGGGACATTTTATGTCTTGCTCTCTCTAAATGGTCACTATTGGTTTATCTACTTGCCTCTCGCACTGATCGTAAAATCGGCTTCCTCGTCCGCACCAGGCGTTTCTTCACCACCGTTCAACTCCTCTCGCTTTAAAAATCTCAGATTTCCCCTGAACTTGAACACTGCAGTCATGTGTGGGATGGAGCTTCATCCACCCCTCTCTTCTTGATAGTGTTAAACGTAAGGCCATTCGTCCCATCAACGACCCGTCCCTGACATGTACCTTACAGTCACTAACTCATGCTCTTCCTTATCCTTATTCTGTCGATAGTATTTTGGATTTTCCTCCATCCCTCTTCCAATTGTTCTTACTCGTAGATCCCGCATACAAACGGCCAGCCACACATTTCAATTGAATGTCCCCGGTGTCGCATTTCTAACTTTCAGTGATCTTGTTTCCAAGGGCAGCACAACTTTGGAATATTGTCCATTGCGGTCTTCTCTGGAACCTACAACGTCGTTGCTTTTAAACGCAGAATCAACAAGATGGTTTTAGCTTGAATGTCATCTTCATCATCCCATGGACAACATATGCTTTGTTTATGGGGTTTACCCATTTCACTATATTCAGCTTATGTAATAAAAAAATATCCAAGTTATTGGGTCCAACTTCTCTGACTTTGCTTTTATATACATGCTTTACCATGGCATTGTTTCAGAAAGCGTAGTGGTTGCTTTATCCACCGGTTTGTTCGGTAGGCCGTATAGATGATTGCCAATATCTGTGGCCGGCGCCTTTTTCAAGCTGTAAAGCATTGGTGACAGAGCAGAAGTGAATAACTCCATCAAGGAAAGCCTTCACTTTTTTATTTACATATGGGGATTGAGTGTGGTAAAGATCAATAAGGAGAATTCTTTTATTTCAACGTCGCATAATTAACAAGTGTATTTATAGTTCTGTTTCGTTTCCTTCCAATACCGTTATAATAATTTTTTTAAAGCAGCATTGTTTTGCGTCATCGTCAAAATATGCTCTCTGTAATGGTCTTGAGATGCCCCGCTGGTTTTTTCATGGTCACACCTTTAACAGGTGTACATTCGTTTGTTATTTGTGCTTTTAGCACCACTAATGAACCTCAGATTGAGACTCGCAGCACGGTTGGTTTGGAAGGTCCAAGATAAGCGAGCGCCTATCTATAATTTTGAACAATTGTATAAAATACACAAGAGAAGGTTCTTATCTGGCCAACTGTGGTCACATGCCGCGGTTTATTCATTCATTTTTGTTTAAAGCTAAAGTGTTCAGCCATCGAAGTCGGAGAGATCCTGGTGATAAAACAGTGAAATCCTGCCAAAACCCACTCGTTGCGACAATGTTCGTCCAAACAGGTCATGTGGCTACCCCCCAAACATCTGACCATTGTTTGCCTTTTAGATGTGCACACGTGCATATATATATGATCCTCTTGTAGTCGTCTTCCCATTCGCAATCTATAGATGCGCCCATTAGCACAGAGCGAGGTCATTCGTAGATTCCGCTTAGTTTGTGATCTCACGGAATATGCGTGTGTGTGCGCGTGAAGTTTCTTTTAGGTTATCCAGTATATTACCTCTTTTTGATTACGCACGTCAAAAACCAACAAGCATTTACGCCATTCTCTTCTTAGGTTTACACTAAAAAAACGGAAAGCATGTGCTACTGAGAAGTGAGAAGTTCTTTTATGCGTGACACGTTTTTTCATAATAACTAACCGAAATAAAATGCCGAATCCTACCACGAGGCTTATTGATAAGTCAAAGTTTTTTCGCTCCATCCATGGAAGAGAAGCTTCTTGGACCAATAAGGGGGTGTACTTATGCAAGAAATTAGTGAAGACCAAATAAAAGATGTAAGTTATTTATCAAGCCAAGTGAAAATATGCTTTCTTCAACTAATAGTCATGCACGGTCGGTATCGACGAGATATACTAGGCACAGCTGTACATAACACAAGTGGGAAGTGACAAAGCAGTCGTTCATGATACATCGAAAACAATTCTAATGCGATACAAGACGATATTAAGTCTCTATTGACAGATGTCTAAATTTAAAAAAAACATGGTAAACGGTAGAACGTGCACGAAGAAACAAATTTGTGGTAGGCAAGAGAATGAGATCACCATTTATTAAAACGGACAGTGGTCTTCATTAGACAATATGTGGTTGATAGATCGATCACATTCTTACACACAATAAAACCAACGTAGACAGTCTTGGGATTACCACTACAAAGGGGAAAGAAGTTCAATGAATTTGAAAATGAGGATGAATTCCTTCTCTTTTAGACTGAAAGCGAGGTGGGTGAATACTGGGGAGCAATATATTCAGTGTGGAAGAATGCGGGCTATCGCGAATTCAAGGATAATATCTGGAGGAACTGCAACCTATTCAGGTCCGAAATCGTACCACAAAAGACTAAGAACCGAAGTTTAAAGATTTTTAACACGTTTGGATCGAGAAAGGTTATTTGATAACCAAATTCCAAAGAACTTCACATATTCGGTCATTAAAATGATGTCCCTATTAACAACAAATTCTACCTGATTCCTAAAAGAGTTTGATAACTGGAACCTGTTCTTGGGCCAAAACGAATAGAACATATTTATCCATATTAGGTCTCGTAAATGGAGATCCAGACTAACCAAAAATTTATCCAGACAGTCTTGGAGTAGACGGAAGCTGTCAAGACTAATAAAGAGATAATTAATTACCACATAACCAGCATACTTGCACGCAACAAAGTTGAGAGAATTGAGGTTATCTGTAGGCTAATAGAAGAAGTATTGTGGAGAAATTTCCGGAATGAACTACTTTGAAGGCAGTAGGCTTAAATTAGTCTTTTGTGTGAAATATTGAATCAGAACACCCAAAACATCCATTTTCATGCCGCTAACAGAAAGATACGGGATGAGCGTGCCACGGTGAAAAGATGCAAAAGCACAGGCATCATCAGCATTCGGTAGCTCATATTTTTCACACTTATTTGTATATCTTTGATAATTGTGCTTTTGCACAGTGACTGTTTTCTACCGGAATGAAAATATATTGATAAGCGCTACTGTTGCATTACGCGTATGTTTTTGAACACTGCGCTGTTCAGTTTTTTTCAGAAGAACTGAATAACTGTTATTTGATTTTACGAGATACTTCGATTCAATTTATGAACTTGTTTAATGTTCAATACACGTAAAATCGATCGCATCACAGATTCGTATCATAAATCCAATTCCGTTCGGAGAACACAAAAGAGGAGCTTTGACCAGTTCACTACTCCGGTAATTGGAATCTTACCAGAACTATTTAATTTTCTGGTGAAAATCCCTACATCTGCTAATCTGATAAACGATAAATTCAGGGTCGTTGGAAATTAGTAAGCTCTGTTTCCATATAAACGAAAAAGAGGGACGAGGAACATGCGCTACTTAGTGTACGCTGTGGAACGTGAATTTATTATTGTGACTCAATTTAATTTTTACTGTCTTCATCGACAACAAAGTTACATTCTTTATCACTTTGAATGCGCGTTTTTGGAGCCAGAATAGAGAAGTTAGACTCCCATTTGAAAAAAACGGGCGTGTAAAATTTGAACTGAAATGTACAGCTTGAATCGAAGTGTACCAAATCAGAGATGGTTGCTTTCAAGGGACATTGCTTGAGATACGCAGTAGCCAGGTTGTTTAAACGCTAGTCTCAAATGAATGTTGGTACAGCGCGCGAATCCTCTTTCGATTCGTCGAGTTGTTCAAACCCCAAACGGTAAGTTTTTCTGTTTGCCAAATACCGCGTACCGAGGGCATGACAAATAAATTGCTTCACTTTGGTGCAGATTTCGAACCGAAATTACATGGATACCTATTAATCACAACAGACTGTCCTTCATACAGATTAGAACTTGGGAGCGTAATGCTGTTCAGCAGTATGTTCTCATGGAGTGAGATGCTCAATAATTAGCCAGTGCTGTATGCTGTAAGTTCTCCAATCCGTCTGCCCTTAGCACATTCCGGATAGCTTGACTGTGCTTCATAAAGTGACTTGTTTTGATCTACTGTTTATCAGAAATACTCTATTGCATCGGATTGACTCAACATTGGTCACTAACCTGAACGTCTTCCAACCGTTCCACCTGGTTCGTGGATTGCTGGTTGCTCAGTTCTCATAGCATTACTGCAACTGTGTCGCAGGTCCGGTTCAGAATAATTAGCGAATTGCATAACGGCTCGGTAGTATGAGATATCCCCAGTGGTTCGAGGCAGATTCGGGGTCTAAAGTGTACTGTCCGCGACGGGACTGATACGTACTATGATAAATACAAAACGTATCTCCCAAACTTCAAGTGACATAATCACCACCATTTCGGCATGAACTCATCAGCCTATCAACGGCTTTCCACCAGTGACTTCCCGATAGCCTTGGTTGTCCGGTTTAATACTTATTCTTCCAAGTTGGGTAAGTGCCTCAAAATCGAATGTTTTAGTACAGCCTATGGAGAAAACTTTGGGAAATTGTCGACCTCGTTTGCAATTTACCTTTTTACGGAAATGCGTCACTCGGTCAAAACTACATCTAAATGTAAACATGCGCAAAAATGGGCCTGTGCGTGAGCATATAATTCGCTCTGTCTGACCCATTGGTATCCAGTAGTGTCAAGCTAATGTACGACCCAATATCCCTTATTTCACCAGAGCTGCAAGATCTGTATTGTTCAAGGGAATCATGAAAAGTAGTGCAAAATTCTAACCTTACTTACCAATTTACGTTCTTATTTTTAGCCTACATCCTAATATTTGCTTGTTCTGGATACATCGAGATAAAAGCATTCTGTTCAGTAGGTAGCATACTTGATCGCCACAGATATTACTGCTTACTGAAATTCAAAATACAGTTGAAATGATGTATTTTTCTTACTTTTCGCTATTATTATATTATATATATATATATATATATATTATATGAATGCTGAAATTATGTAACTTGATAGAGAACATTATTCACCCAGTAATGAATGCCATTAAATTGTTAAGTTTCGTTTGCAGGTTATTTATTATTAGAAAGTGTAATACCATGGAGAAGAGCATTTCTCTAAACAACTAATGCAATTTCTTATTTCACATTCGTTCAATATTATTCACTGATAAACCACTCCTTTTTACCAAATTGAACATCCTTTCTATGGAGTTTTATCGCAAATAGCGTCTAGACCAATACAGCATTCCTCGAATGCTTCATGATCGCTACGGATTCGCTCAGGTTTACGGTCTTCTCCAGTCCGATTAAATATGGCAGTTGCACATACAATTGAGGTTAGTTGCACAGTATGATTATATTCCTCATGCTTTCTGCCGAGTCTGTCAGTTTTGCTCCATCGTTTCGGTGATCGAGTGGGGGGGGGCGGAGGAGTGAAACTTGAGCCTAATCAATCAAACTCCCTATTGAATCAATTTAAGTTCGGATACGCTGGGAATGGTATAATGTATCGATCAGTTAAACTGACTGAACTCGACTGAGCCGTATCAGGAGGAATTATTCCAATGTGACCGGCCTAGCAACCGTTTCGAAATTACTTTGAATCCAATAATTTCTTTTCCAATTATTCGTATTATGAAAGAGATATCATCCAAAGATTCCTGTGTATGTGTGCCAGCGTGGACCGTTTTATGTGCCCCAATGAGATGCTGACAAAGTATTCCGTAGGATAACCACTGCGGATTGCTTAAATAATATTTAATTTACTCCAAAATTTAGTCTTTGAGTTATTTGTAGATTTAATTTTACTTTCATGTCCAAGAAAAAAATGCTACTTTTCCTAAAATTTACCATGGTTGACTGCACGAGAATTTTGGATGATACCTAATGTTTACTCCTTTATACACAGAATTTCACCATGTAAAGAACAAACAAAGCGTGAGCTGTACATCTAAGAAGGACTGAGCAGCATTTTCACCTGGTTGGTTCTCAGCAGCAGTGTGGAACCGGCTGGGGATCGAACCCAGGACACGACGGGTAGAACATAAGCCTATTTACCACTATGCTAGTGGGTAGCTTATCAGATTGCTTTTTGTTTTGCCTTAACACGATATATTACATCCCATCTTTGCGAACGTAATACAGACATCAAGACTCGTACATGTCATCACTAGCCTCCAAGGTCATGACTTGGTTGGAAACGTTCAAAATTTATTAGATATTGGTCAGTGAATTTCACTACAAATTCAGACATTTACATATCCGTATTACCTGAAAATGTTTCTGCCTCAATGCGTCTCTTACCAAAAATTCACAATTGCTTCAATATGGTATTGTTGATATGTACGCCAAAGTTTAATCGTATTCACTAATGTAGCATCATATGCTATTAGAATGCCCTTCATTTCCAGTGCTACAATGAGATCGATATGTTAACTTGACTGAAATGGTACTACATTTCCAGTTTGCAATATGGAACGCCGGGTAAAATAAGCGTCACCACAACCCCTTCCTCGTCACCTAGAGGGGAAAATCTCAGCGTATCTGATAATCGAAAACTTTTAAACGTCCAGCTGCTTATGTGGATCAGGCAGCAGCATGGCTTTACGTGAATTCATTCCATTACCTGTTGCTTATTTTCTTGAAACCAATGAATATTGAGAATAGGCGTAACGAGTCTGCTTTTTGGACTACATTTAAGCATCCAGATATCGCCTATTGTTTTCTAATGATATGTTTTGATTTGACCGGGTCCGGTTCTTGTTGCCCTATTAGAGCTGGAATGAGATTGACGACAATGTGGCGATTGACAAAATCTCTCTGGGAAGCTTTGTCGACTGCTTCACACAGGCTTGGCCAACAAATCTGACCTAGTAAACACAAAGAATTAAACGGCTAAAAAATTGACTAGCCTTGTTTACCAATCTGGTAAATTCTAGTAGTTGTTGTTTGGTGTCTCTCTAACATGCTACACAAACAAGGAATCGGATTAGAGGAAAGTGACTATTGTCAGTCTATCGATGATATGAGCTGCTTTCCAGAACAATGCTCCTCACCATCTTTTAGTGCATCGTAATGCACAAACTGAAAACCTCTGATGTGAAATTACAGTACATCCTCGGTGTACTACCATGTTGGTACCGCAACCGCATCAAGTTAGTCGTAGTCACCCAAAACTGAGCATAGTTTGAACATACTTTTGATGAATCAAATGATTTCAGTAATTCTGACATAAACAATTCTTTAATAGAACGTACGTTTAGATGTGTAACGTGCATCATGTCAAAAAATGTGTGCTGGAAACCGAGCATATTCATCGCGAGCAAAACGTTCGCAATACCCTAAACGTCTTTACACTAGAATAAAATTTGTGGCATGCAGAGCAAAAACCGTAAATCTCTAAACACTGTTCTGTTGTCTGAAACTTACCAGTTTTCGTAATCACTGTTGATCCACCCAAAATGGAGAATGTTATCTTACTACCCAAATTTGATCACTGAGCAGAGAACCACACTTATTCATTCTCAGTTAAGTACAAGGATTCCGTACAAGTTCATAAAGTCCCTTTGTATGAACTGATTTTGAACAACTTCCAACCACCTGGAGGGTATAAACAGCTAGTGTCAGTTTTATCATCAGTCGATCAAACAATGTGTTTTATATCTCCTGCCAAGTCAACTAAAGTACTCCGTCAGTATTCTTGTCTCATTGTGCTGCTATCATTCTGGCCGATGCAGATGAGATTCGATCTAAGGAACTGTGAAAGGAGAACACTTTAAGATCACCCGGTCAAACGACGAGGTGAGTAGCGTGAACAGCTAAACATCATCTTCATCATCGTACAGCGTAATATAGTGAAGCTAACTTCACTGATCATTGCCAAAATGATAATGAATACAAGGCAAGTGAGAATGAGTAAAGAGGATTGGGATTTAGCCCACTTTTAGGGACGGGCAAAGAAAGCGAACCTACATGATCAACACAGAGTACACAGTCCAACTGTGCATGTATACTATTTGAAGCATTCTGGTCTGATAAGAAGTCACAGCATGATCGCCTTTGCTGTCGGTTAGCAGCCATGACCTTTAATGTCTCCAACCATGCTGTTTCGAAGTCTTTTGAACCCCAACACAAAAGATAAGAGACACCTATTTGACCTGATCGCTCTGTGCATTTCTCATTGACGCGTCTCCACGTCACCTGCTGGCCTCCGTGTGGTTTTCACCAGTCTGCAGCGGCCACTGCAAACAAGGCATGCTGCGGTAGGTGACCATCAAGAATACGCAAAACGTACGCTGAGCAACGCAGCCTACTGAGCTGAATTCCGTTCGCTAGAGTTTGTTTTCTATGCATTCCTAAACACCCGACAATTTCCTTCTAGGTTAGTAACCCACTCACTCCATTCGACCTGTCCCTCCATCCATCTTCGATCGCAACGATCGATACGCACCGGTTGACCCCGGTCATCGTCTTGCACACTCACTTTTCTCACTGAGGTGTGGTTCACTCAGCCAATTCGACCTCGCTTCACTTGACCTTTGTCAACACTCTCCCATCTCGCTGTTCACAGAATACAAAAAAATGGGTCGCCGAAGTTTGTCGACGCAATTAGTCACACGAGGTTTGAGTGTGTGCGGTTCAACAGGCTGTGGAAAGGAGATCAAAACCGGAATGCCATGCACATATTGCCAAAAGAACTTTCACGCCGCATGCGCCAATCTATCGATAAAGAAGATGAAACAGATGCTGGCACAACAGGACTGCTTTTGGTTTTGCAGTGATTGCGCAAAAACTCCGGTTATAAAATACATGATCGGCATTAAAAACAGGTTCGAGAAGCTACTGTTAGCTGCGGAGGATAAAGCTAACTTAAAA
>UZAN01041576.1:5330-35803 GCA_900618425.1 Echinostoma caproni
CTATAAAATGATGCCTTCTCGCAAACCTTTAACTTGGTTGATTTACACTTGGTTTTTGACCAGACTGAAGTTCATCTATAAGCGCAACAAACTGACAACTGTCATCGTGCAAAGCACTATTCCTGAATGTGCTCCTTCCGCCCAAATAAACGAACCACGTTTACATCAGATTGGTCCAATCAATCACATTTACCATCTCTTTTCGGCTTCATTCAATCGCAGCCCAATTTCGGTCTTCTGTTCGATATCGATGGTGTTCTCGGACGTGGAGCGACACCGTTTCCCCAAGCTCAGGAAGCATTCCGTTTGTTGTGTGATCCGGATGGGAAAGCATTGCGTGTCCCAGTCGCGTTTGTGACCAATGCGTGCGGAGATGCAGCCGCGAAAGCCAGGATAATTTCCAAATGGTTTAATGTGCCGGTGAGTTTTTACGTTATCCACGGACGTGTTCGTGCGCTCGATTGTCAAGGTTCACACACTACTCACGCCCCAATCCGTATACATATGGGGAAAATACAGCATGCGCAATTGGAAAGTTGTAGTGAGTAAACTGAAGTAATAGAATATTTGGTTGGCCGAGTTGTAGTGTACCAACTAACTGGAAAACACCATAAACAACTGGTCAAACGTATGTTATTATATACGGATTATAGTGTAAATCCGGATTCAAATTAGCCCCTGTTAAATCTCTGATAAACTTGTATGTATTCGTTTTACTGTCCCCTCACTAAAAAAATGAAGCACTCTACAGAAAAGAAAATGTCCTTTAGTCATTAATTAGCATTCTTCTTAACTAATAATTAGGTAACCTTAAAACTATCAGTTGGCTAAAACAGAAAACGTAAAATGATTTTTATTATGGAGTGTAGTAAGCACCGAGTTAGATCTAATGGGTAAACTTTTTCAGTTCCTTCCTTTCAGTTTTGGCTTATAGCCCTCACAGTTTAGCCTAACTCGTGACTGGATCTGACACTGTTAAATTTGCTGACGACTGACAATGATAAATAATCCGAATAATCTGTTTTGGGTATGGAAGAATAGAGGAAATGATGTTTGCTCGCCCAAGGATCAACTTTTAACCCCGTGCAAGTAACAATCTGGTGCCAGATAGAAGCGCTTCAGTTAAAGCCACTGCATGAATTGGTTTCAAATAATGTGAAATGAATTTGAAAACGGTGAAGGTCACGTTTGGCTCCGAATAACCTATTGTTTTTCATCGACAAATGATAAATAGATAAACTCGGGAGGAGTAATCACTCCAGAAGAAGTTAGTTCTTAAAGTGGTTATGCAAGATGTCTTCATAATGTCGTATATATATATATATATATATATATATATATATATATCACACGTCCCTATTCAGACAATGTAGCAAACAAATCACGGTGCAATAATTTTTATGAGAAGAAAAAGCTCTATGATCTGCTTGAGGGCACGATACTGTTAGGTTGGTCAGACCAAAGCTGATGAATTTTCTCGGGGAATGCACAACTGGAGCCTTTGACTAGCTAAAGTCCGACCGCAAGGCAGTTGTGTACTGAAAATTTAATTATGCGTGACCTCAAATGAATGACTGAATAACCGATTGTCTAGGCAATAAGCGTTTCCAATCATCGAAACATCCATGTTCCCGATTAAGATTTCGCCGATGTGCAACAAAGTCTTAAAATAAATCTAAATTATCTGTTCACATGGTACTATACCTTGTCAAACTTGGCATCCAAGTGCGATGTAAATTAATGCGCTATTCCGAGAAGGTGGGGGGGGGGAGAGTGCATAATATTAGTACTTATTGGGATATTTCATGTTGATACACAAATTAATTTGGTTGAGATCATTTTATGTTCATTTTTAGTTGTTCTCTATTAAACAGCTAGCTCTGTATTTCAATAAATGTGAAAATGTTTTGTCGTAGGCGTACATAACTCCATCAGGCTGATACTTTCTTTCTTATCTCTTATCCTCACTGTGTACGGTAATAAGTCACGCTTAACGGCATTCCACCGCAATCTGAGCTGAAGATTAAAACCCAGTAAATGGCGGAAAATGTTTTGCGAAATAACCTAGAACCAAACGAATGACGATGTCATAAATCTGGCAATATTTTACTGCTATCTCCTTCCGTCTCTCCACAGACATGTTTTATGTGCGAGGGGTAAAACACGTTCTCAATCGATTTAAAATCTGACTGGCACGTGGGCTACACGCGGTGACAAGTTTACACATTCATTCAGTCGCGAAAACCGGGCTGAACGTCATTCACACATGACAGTGTGCGTCCGCTGTCCGCTCGGTTGACACGTGCTAACGTCGCATCCAGTTTTCGAAGCATACACGAATAATGCGTTTTGCAGTTTGGGGTGACCCTATGCGTGATGCTATTGCCAACGCCCAAGCTGGTTTTCTAACAGACTATAGAACAATCGTAAATGAAAACTAAAGGGCTATTATGTAAAACACTGGACGGGAGCCGTTATAGCGTCAATTTAATTACCTAGTTTCGGTGTGTATTGTCTGGTCAAGATGAAACACTTATTGTCTGTTCTAATGGCAACCATGGCGTATTTTTCAATGCACCATTTACTCCTGTAGCACTGTGAATAACCGCACAAAATTTATTTCTCAATAAATAGGATGGAAGTTTGAACTGCTGTCTTGAGAAACATCCTCATTAGGAAGAGTCTGTTGTTTATAAAAACAGGGAAATAAGTTATCATTCAATTTTCAATTTTCGCTCACGGAGCGCTTGAAAACCAGAAAGTTTGGAGTGCAGTTTACAACACCAACCACAACTTATTTTACTTTTCTGCACACATTTGGAATCAGTAAATGTTGCACCATTATTAAGCTCGTTTACAACCAGGTAATAACTCAGAGGTAATCAGTAGTATTAATGAAATTCGAACATCACTTACTAGCATTCTACAGAGTTGTCCATCATCACCTAGTGGCTTTTGCCCAAGCATTTGCTGATCATCATCGGTCTGGCTGTTCGAGGACTATTCGCTATCACAAAATTGACTCATTCACGTCGTTTTTACCTTATTTCTCTATGATTGTTTGATCTGTAACACAAAGGTTATTTTGTATTAGTATTCCTAATATCGTAATGCTATTTATTACGGCAGTAAATGAATGGAAACCTTCACCTTTTATAGATTGATCCAGATCAAGTGATTCAGGCACCCAGTCCACTGACGGTTTACAAAGAATATCACAAGAAACGTGTCCTATTCATTGGTCAAGATAATACACTAGAGATTGCTCACAGGTGAGTCAGTTAACGGGCTATCTGCTCCTCGTTTTGTTGAGTATAAGCAGCCAACTCGGTCTATCAGATTTGCGGAGAATAGTTCATTGTAACACCTGACTGCTTTTGTGCTGCCTCGGGAATTTTATTTAAAGGAAAAGGTCCAACTATTGGTTTAAGTGGAACTCAGTGATATGGTCATTTTTGTAGAATACAAACAGATAGCTGAGTGTGAGATTTGCTCTGAACAGAATAATCGGATATGTTCATTGAAGTCGACGATCCGTAAGTGCATGAATCAATTTTGTCATGATTACCCCAGGTCCGGCATGAATGCGAGAGTCACTTTGAATTTGAATCTAACGTTCCGAAATTGTGTCGGAATCAGAACCATAGTTAGTAACATAGCGTAGAAATTCAGGAATTCGAGGGTCAAACTTTTAAAGTTCAGACTCATTGTGGAAAACCAATGAGCCCAGTCAATGATCATTTTAATTTCCCCAATTTAAGATGGTTTTGCATGTCCAACAGAGTTTGTGGAATTCAAGTAAGCCTCATCTGAGAGCATATATTTGCATCAAAGCAACAGACCTCCCATTAGCTCAGATTTGCCTTACATTTCGGAGTTTGCTATCTAGCTGCGTGTGGTGAAAAATGCATCAAACTGTTTTCATGACCGATTACGTTGTCTGAGGAAATCATTCCGATAAAAAAGGCTACAAGCGACAAACTGACTTCAAGATGGTCACTGCCCACCAACTTTATCAGGACATTCCAGTTCACAAATTTTCTAGCGCGAATTATCTGCACGATGAAAAACTTCTAGCCTATCTTGAATCAATTTCTGCCCAAAGTTAATTAGTCCTAAAACCAGAAAAAATTATTCACAAAATGGTCACGGAAATAAGTAAACTGATTATCCTTTTGTGTAGAATCACGGAAGCTGATTCAATCAAACAAAGGTCATTTGCATCAAGTTGCTATGATGAATTGACCAAATTTCGAAGGGGGTAGTCACATGTCAACCCAATATGTTTCTTTTATGCAGAGGTTCAGGACGTTTGGGGTATAAAAAGCTCTTGTGTTAAATATTTACTTTTTTGCCTTTGGTTCTGGTTGTATTGCTTCGATTTGGATGAGTTCGAAGTAAATGCTCATGGGACCCTAGATTATGCACCAACTACGTAAGCTAATACTCGCACACATACATACACACACACGTTTTGGGACCTCCGTTGACGGTGATCCGAATTCGACGAAACGGTAAATGAGAGACCTGATCAAGAACGAGTGTGTTTTGATGATAATTGCTGAGATAATTTGTTCGCCTCCTCCCCCGTTCCTATCACAATCGTGTTGAATGTGCATCGGGGCGTGAGTTACAGATACACACACACAGAGCAAGTGACAACATGTGCACATACACACACACACACTCAGAGACGTGCTAAATATGGTATTACCGTCGTCACATCGGTCTGTATGATTAATCACTACTTTGCTAATTGTCAATAGTCCAAATAACCGAAATGATGTTCTCAGGCGGTGGCTTTTGAAAAAATGCACGGGTCTTGGAACAATCAAATAGCAATTCATTATGAGAAACGTCGTCACCGATGACGGTGTTATACCTGCACACACGTACACCAGGGATTGATTCTCACATTATAATCACTGAATGACTAAGTGAATATTGTTCATGGTTTATTCAATCGTGAATTAGTGATGGGTCAAGGAATCGAAGCTACATTTTGATTGAATAATATTGTTTGTGTGGGCTGAAGCGCGTGCGTGCGCATGCGAGAGAGAGAATGGGTTTAGCAAGTACTGACTAAAATATATCTTGGAACTTCTCTGTTGATTAAAGTTCATACATTTTACAGATCATTTGTTAAATCGTACCGCGCTGGAATATTGTAAAATTAGAGTGATTTATTTCAGTCCCTTTTGGCTCATCATTAGATTTTTTTAGAAGATGAATTTTTCTAACAGGCAATCCTTTCAATTTATGGATAGTGATAGCATGAAAATTATGATGAAAATTCTTATAGTTCTTTATTTATCATTACAAAATTTTAGAAGAAAATGCGTCCAGTACTCAACTTATTTAAACGTCCAGTAATCTGAGACAGAAATGG
This sequence comes from Echinostoma caproni, assembly GCA_900618425.1. Classification (NCBI taxonomy): domain Eukaryota; kingdom Metazoa; phylum Platyhelminthes; class Trematoda; order Plagiorchiida; family Echinostomatidae; genus Echinostoma; species Echinostoma caproni. The sequence goes on from UZAN01041576.1 coordinate 10,720, forward strand.
AGTCCAACTTGCTGGGGTTAAAAACACATGACCTAAGTTGAGAATCATTTATTGCCCGGGTGGAAAGAATGTAGCCTCTCCACATCAGAGTGAGCAATTCACTGAAAATCGACTGGTCGACCACGTACCGTGTGTTTTCTTATTAATAAACGGAATATTTTTAAACGTGTTTTTTTACTCAGAAGATGTGCAAATTAGCAGTTTGTTGCAGAAAACCGTGTTCTTGGGACGTGGCTCTGGTACGGATATTTGGAATCCCCTGTGCATTGCGAACGCATTCCACAGCAATCGCCGCAAAACAAACGGGTTGCAATCCGCTGTTTATAGTCCCTTCAACGTGTGGTCTATACAGTACATTTAGATGACCAGGTTACTTTGCAATCCTTAACTGGGCTGAAAACTCTTCTCTTAAAACGTGTGGATGTCTGCTGTGTGTATGCTTGCGTTAGAGTAACAAACTGTCATCGCAACGAATTTTAACAAAATACACAATACAAATATATTCTCTCGTCTCTTAGGCAGTACATCACTGTGGGTGTTCCCTGAACTGAAGAAATCACATTCCGGCAACCGAATCATCTATGAACGATGGGGCAATCAAATCCAATTGAGGAATATCTCATTTCGATCCAAATAAGCTTGAATTCAGTTATCATACAGGACTAAAATTAGTTATTGTCGTGAAAATAAATAGTGTGCTTGCAGATCGAGACCTGAGTAACACATTTACAGTGTCTTTCAGGTCTTGATCAAAAACATATTCGGACAATGAATGCGACTTGGCACATGTACAGCTGGAAATCTTCCCAGTGCAATACGTGTAAAAATAGCCGATATTGGGATGCCGAACTGCATTTTTAACCAGTAAACAACTGGCTTAAAGTACCGTTTTTAACTAGAAAGATGTGCTATTGATCTTTGGCTGAAGCTGTTACTTCAACCTCCGTTTTCGTTGCGTCACCTCTAAAGAGTGAAACGTTTTGCCTCTTATGCGAAGCAAAAATAGTTTGATTTACAGACGGAAAAGTGAATAAGATAAATGATTCAAATTATGCAAAATAGTTGAACCAACTGAGTTGTAGAAACAGTCGAGGCCAGTTAATAGGATTGCATGAAAGCCATAAATAAAACGTAACTGCGGGGTGGGTACCAACCAGATGAGATCATTAGGAACTGCAGATACCATATGATACATAAGGCTAGCACATTAAATTTTACGTTATACATATTTTACTCGCATCTGCCATTCTGTAGTAATACTTGACCTATTTATTCATTGCTAGTGAAAAACCTACCAAATATTAGGAGATCGTGCACGTGATTACAATCCATTCAGCGAAACCGCCATTTAATTTCATGATTTTAAGATCTAGTGATGAATCTCCTCAACTTGCTTCTGATAAGCTATTTATTGTGTGCCCGAACCCCCAATTTAGGTGACCATTCCTCCTGATCAACTTAAAACAGCTGCTCGAGCAATATACTCAATGTCCAATGCTTATGGTCAGTAGTTTGTCAAATGAATCAGGCTTCCTTGTGTCTATCTGATCCAGAGAGAAGAGACACATTCATAGGTGGAACGATGTGGTTCGTTAATTGTTCTGAAATCTGATCAGTGGGAAAGGGAAGCTTTATGATTTGTGTCAAAGCAAAACTTTCTGTAGTTGATTTTGATCCACGTTACATAAAATTCCATTTCGAAGGCGACACTTTCCCCCAATCACAAAACTACAAATCAGCCAGCGCTCCGTGGGTTTGAATATGCGGTTTGTGACAGAGAACAAGATTTGCATTCTTGCTGTGCACACCGACCTCTATACATTGAAATGTTTACAATGAAAAATCCTTCTTGACACTTGAAAGCATCGCTGGAAACCCAAAGTTTATTTTCAGCCTTTATCGAAAGTTTGTTTGCTATCATCTGATTGCATGTGTCGGCAGGTAGGAGTTTGAGGCAATTTTGTTTAGATCAGAGTGAATGGAATGAAAAGCTCTTATTGTGTATTCTTTATTCCAGTCAACTCTTCCCTGTGGCAAATAGTGTTAAGCATAGTTCGTCAGGTGTGTGTGCGAGTAAGGAGACCCGTTTGTGTTGATGCTACACCGCACTGATGTCGGATAGCACGTGAGTGTGTATCACGTGATTTTGTTTCGATATGGAGATAAACAACTACAACTGAAAACTCATCATGACTGAATGTCATAGCGCCACGCATTGATAGCTTTTTTGGCTCATCAGTTTCAGGGTTTCCTGTGTAGCAGAAGACTTTAACTCTAGTTACCACGATCTTCAACTGCAGTGAATGCACTGAATGTTATGGATCCACAAGGCGGCGCTCGGTTGAAGGAAGTTGGTTATTGCAGATTGCAGTTAGGATATCATTAATTTAGCATACAAATAACAGAAATCTCATTTGAAACATATCGCAGTTCCTGGCAGCACACCGGGTAATGCGTGAAGCAGTCAGTAGTTATTATTTGAGATACAGCACTTTGCCCTCGGTGCTCTTGTTATTTTTTGATCGTTGAAAGAAACCACCAAGTATTTTGCATACTGCTCAAACTGTGAATAGTGTCTCACGACACTGAGTACTTGCTACCCAGTTGACCGTGTGTGGATAGGAAAGAAGATCTTGAGTACCAAGCTAACTAAATTATCAGAAGGAACGAAAAGACAAAGTCGCATGTTTATAGAATATGGGTCAAACAAGTCATTCATAGTTGTCGGTACTGAGTTATTGAGCAACGATGCTTTATACACTCGCGTTCCTGTTACATACATCCGCACCCAGTCTGGAACAACGCAAAGTGGAGCATGTGCAGAAACAGAGGCCACGACAGTTTTATCGTTTTTTCACGCACACTAGATGATCCTAAAGTGTTTCGAGATCATTTTAAGCCAAACTACCAATAAACCCCGAAAATAATTGACTATTTGGTTGAGTACTTTGAATAAACCCCATTCATATCAGACAGCCCCATGTCAATATATCCAGTAAGTGACATAGAACAGTAAACCTGTTCCATTCTGACAATCCAAGTTCCTCGGCTCGTCGGTCCAACTTCCTACAGTTGCCTAGTCTACACGCATATGCCGATCATGATATAAATGCCGCTTTTTTTAGTAATAACCGATCGCGCCCATTTGATCATGATTATTAGATAATCAGCTTTATAGAGTGATAGTGAATTGGACAGATAATTAGAATAGTTTTAAATGTGCTGTTGGCGGGATCAGAAAACAGTGCATTTCGGTATGATTTATTCACATGTTCATGTTTCAGCCTAGGATTCACAAATGCAGTCACCCTGGAGGATGTCAAAGCTGCATATCCGTTGCTCGATATGGTCGATCATGAAAACCGACGGCGTCTAGTAAGTATTGAATACTCCGGTCTGATGTGATGTACGCCTCATGTGAATGGGCAGAAACTGGGTGACAGTTTAATGTGTGCGTTTGGTTTCGCCCATGTTACTCTAGACAGTCGAATAAAGAAATCGGATTTTGGCTAGAGTTTTGTTTATCCCCAATCGTGAAAAACCCTGGTCCTAGAGGTAGGAAAACGTCTCACAGTGTTTACTCTGTGGCCGTTACACGGCTCCAAGTCTAATATGACGTGGTTTCTTTGCTCTGTCTGCTAGATGAATCTGTTTCGGACATCTGGACAACGTTCATTTGACATTGTTTTGAGCAGAATAGCATTTGGATGATAATAATTATTAATAACTGATAAGCAAGCGATCCCACTGACGCACAGCCGAATCAGTTGTTGATTGTTTTTTTGTTTAGGTTTACTGATAATCAGCTGATACCGGCGGCTGATTTTCGCAACACTATCTCTGCCTTCAGTTTAGAGCATCAGTCGTTCAAACCAGACATGGTTTTCCACCTGTAGTTCATCATTTAGCGATTCGATTAGCTCTGTATCAAAAACGGTGTGCATTTAAGCGTTATGAGAAGAGACTGACGTTTGCCGGTCAAATAGTTTGTGGCATTTTTACAGGAAAATTGGCTTGTGGAGAATTTGGTAACAAATGAGATTTTTGGTAATCGAGATACAAAAGGAAACATGAGTCAGACACATGCTGCAAATTATTTTGCAGATTCGCGACCACATTAACCAGTATAAATTGTTTTCATCAATATTGTTCCAGTAACGTTAAAAGCAATGTGAACTACGCTTCAAAAGGATCGAAGCTTGCAGAGGTGGTCAATATGAAGTAGCTTTCTTTCAGCATCAGTAACTAAGTGTTTTTCTACTAAGAAATTTTGCATTTAGTATCATTTTCGTTCAGTGACTTGATTTGTATCAACGATCGGTTACTCATCTGAGTTCAAACTCAGATCTAAACGATTTTCGGATGGAAAACGTCGTTAGCATTTTGTGCGCTAATGTATCTCCCTCAGCCTCACCACTTCACACATTACAGTTAGCATCCAACCGAAAACTTTTCGGAACGTGCATGAATAATAGAAATTTACCGCTTAGGTGTAGACCTATGAAACGAGATCGATATTCTCTCGGATGTTGGAAAAACGGATATATTTACACTCATAAGTAGACAAACTTTCCCCGAGGAATGAAACAGTTTTATTATCATCTCTGATAGTGACTCGAATAATCTGATGGATTGGCAATACAATGATATATTAGGATGAGAGAAAAACTGTACGAGAAATCACTCCTTTGTAGCTCGTCTCATAAAATATTGATTAATGTGACCTGCCTGCGATCGCAGTGTAAATAAGCCCAATCACTACTGTAGCGCTTTTCTAAACACTCCAGTTTCTTATTGTGATGATCCACATGGTCAGATAAACATCCCACCGTTTCCGGTGGTCAATAAGCTAAAAAAATAGAGACAAGAATGGTACAGAGAAAAACATTGATCTATTTAGCCCTCAGTACACACCTTACTGGCCCATTATATCCCAGATACAGTAGTTCAGGCTATCGCAAACACAGTTGTGGTGTAATATACGTTGCATAATTGTATGACTTAAATGGGAATTCCTTATATGTGTAATCTCAAACATTCGCGCTATCCGGGTATCACGTTTCTTCTCGGAAGATCCAGGGACTTCATACAAAAAAGATGCATAAAGAAGACAGATGTTACACGCTATGGACAATTACTGAAACACTACTTGTTGCCAGCTCCCGTATTCAGACCGAATGTAAGTGCATTAACCTAGGATAGAATTCCAGTGAACTTTATTAAACCAATATGAGTAGTTGCATGAAGTAAAGCTTACACTGAGCGCCGGGGAGAATTACATGATCTCTTCCTGAGGTTATTTAGAAAATTAGTGGAAACGACCGATGTCAAAATAAAAGTGTAGACGTGGCGTTTAATGAACTTCACTTTCAAAAAATGGGATTTCTCCTAAAGTTCACTAGGATAGCTTCACAAGAATATCAATTAGACAGATGATTGATGAGACTGCAACATATCCACAAGAAATGTTGAGTTTTCTTGGTGTTCCTCTCCGGATCGTTATCAAAGCAATTCGTCTTTCTTGATCGATGTTCAACAAGCGAGCGGTTCAGGGGAACAAAATTTTACGAGCTCTGTTCTCATTAATATAAGAGGGGACGTTCACTAGTGAGAAGGGTAAACATCCAGGCAAAGTTTTACGGTATTTTGTGCCCCCTCTAGGAAATTTTCCTTTTACTGGGCAAAGTAACCGAGTGGATCAAATTCCATCTGACATTTACGCCCTTTTGTTTGCTGTTCCATCGTGACTCACTGGCAAAGAAACTTCTTTATTTACCCATTACCTCCACTCATTTTTGTGAAGGCAAGATACGTACCGGAACCAAGGCCTCTCGAAACAATTGAAAGTAAGTATGATCTGTGTTCGTTTGTATGCACTGTTTGGTCTGGCCAACCCTACTGTAGGATGTACACACAATACGATTTAATTTGCACAGGAAAGCATTTTTCTTTTGTGCCCTGAGTCCTCGTTTCGAAAAGTGGATCGAAGATGACAATGATGCTTCGTGAATCGTGTTTGCAGCAAAGCTGAACAAATATTCAGATGACTGCACCATAAAACGATCACTTTGCTGGATAACAGCGTGTGGAATCTTGCTAACCAAGATGATTTAATTCGAACTGCCATCCTTGCCTGAATGTCTATTGCAAATAGTTAGCAAAAAATCTTCTAGTTTATGGCAATAGAGGTTCTGAAATTGATTTTTAATTACGATGATTTTAGCCTTTGTTTATCTAAGTATGTTAATTTCTGAGGAATTGTGCATTTCGTCAACTTTGAATGCTACTGCCTGACCGGTAACAGCCATGTGCTTAAGGTAGTAAGGTATGATGCCGGAAGTTGATTAGGATTGGGTTTGTTGTGACATTTTGATAAGCTCTATAGTATGCGAGTACCAATCGGCGTGAATTTGGTAATAACGGACAACTGAACATTCCTTGGAAGAATATAAAACCGGTTCGTGGTATATGGGATCGAGCACTTCCAGTTAGACACCAAACGAGGATAATATTTCATCGCGAATAACTCACAAATTCTCCTTTGTGACCAATTCCTACCATGTTTCATAGTTGAATTAATAAAAACACTTATGTGTGTCATTCTGTGACACGCCTAATGTACTTACACAGGTTGTTAAATATAACAACATACCTTACACCAATCCCTGCGGAAAACGGCTACGAAAGATGGCGAAGGAAAATTGTCATCTTTTTATACTTCAACGTTTATCCCGAGCTTAGCCAACGTCGGTGAAAAATATCATACCACACCATACCATAAGAAGACCAAATCAAACTGTACTAATCCGGAGCGTGGGACATCATATGATCAGATAGAAGCTGATGTGAACCGTTGTTCACAACAGACTGGATCATTGACGCTGACAATGTTCCAATCCAGTTCACGTAAGAAATGGGCCCCAGGCTGGCTTAATTCAGTTTATTTTCTTGCTTATATAATCTGTTGATCTATCTGTTTCAACTATAATCGTGTCGTAACTGTGGCATAGACAGCAACTCTGTCCGTGCGATTGTATGACTCAGACGGAAACCGGTAGCTGGAATTTTGCGAGTTGATAGTTACCCAATCGACTTTGTTTAGAGATGCTGTAATATGTTTAATATCCCAACAGACAGGGCAAGAAATAACAGGAACAGGTAGTAGCCTTGGAATTACCTTTTATTCAAGCACATGAATTTGTTGAGTTATTTACTATAACACTGCAAATCAGCCAAAATACTCATAAATAATTGACAGGTTTTGTTCACTTTTATGATTAATCAGTCAGTATGAGAAAACATAAAAATGATCAGATTTTACCACGGAGATCAAAACATGATTCCAATGATCGCCTTTTTCAGCTCAGACGTCTTAGTTGAATTTCGCGCACTCACACGCTTTAACCGTGTGGCAAGCAATCAAACGAACGCACAATACAGCTTTGTTTCAAACAAACTGATTTGATAGAGAGAGATAGAAAAACGTGCGATTAACTCATGAAAGCCACGTCAATCCGAGCGCAAATGCAGTTCACTTGTTCCCGCGAAAGCGCTGGTGTTTGACTGATCCGCATCTGAAAATTCTTCTCCGTAGCGTGCTTCACTCATCATGCGTGACGGAAACGATTTGACTGAAATCAATGAATGCAGGGTTCGTAAATTTTTTGTATTTCATTACGCTTGGTTAATCAATTGCCAAAAAGAGAAATGCAGATTGATTATCGGTGCTATTTTTCAATGAAACATCACTTCACTTGACTGTCAGAAAAAATCCGCCCCTCATCACTGTCAACATTAGCAGTCAGTGGTAACGAATAAGATGCGACAGGCTTGTGGGAGGACATTCAAGCAGGCAGGCAGGCAAGCAGGCAGGCAGATGGACAGACGGACAGACAGAAAGACAGACTGACAGGCCTATAGGCGGGAAAGCAGGCAACCGAGTGGACGGTTGGGCGGGTGGACAAGAAAGCAACGAGCAAAATGATCGAAGAAACAATTCGAAAAGATAAACTTCCAAACCACGCCAAATAACTGCAACTGTATGTGCGGCATGCATGCCGTCTGGTTGCACGCAATTAGCCGAATGCGTGCATTTTTTTCTCTCTTCCTTTCTGGCGCTATGGTGCATGTGTTTTTTGGAAATGTTGTTCGACGCTGAACACCAAAACAACTCTTTTGTAACTGGCATTGTTAAATGAGTTGTTTACTGATAACGCCGCTGCTTGCTTATTATCACAATTGAATGAAACACCTAAACCTTACTGGTTTTGGGATGCTTGAACCGGGAATAGTAAGTATTGGGCTGTAGGATCTGATCGACCAGATTTCCTTGACAACGTACATCTATAGCTATTCCGCTGTTTCTGTACTGTGTACTGTACACCGGAAATCCTTATCATCGATGTCCTACTGTGTGTGTATGTAAGCTTCAACAGTAACAAGTCATTTGTTCCGAGCACATATGAGTATTGCAAAATGAATTACACTGTCGGATAAATAGCTCTTTTATTCGTCGATTGTTCGCCCCGATAAATATCCGTTGTATGTGTTCTTCCGTGCATCTTTGTCTCCACACAGTGATCATCATGCTTGGCGAGCCCAGGCGATGGGAGTCGCATTTGCAACTTTTGATTGACCTTCTCATGACCAACGGCAAACCGGATCACATGCCCGCCTCGATGCCTGACGAGCATATTCCACTTGTCGCGTGTAATATGGATTTGGTCTATATGGACCAGGCCGTGTTGCCCCGATTTGGTCACGGTGCTTTCCTCACTTGTCTGCAAGCCCTGTACCGACAATTTACTGGACACAAATTGCACTACACCTCCCTGTTGGGCAAACCGAGCGAGATCACATTCCGATTTGCGGAACATATGTTGACCGTGATGTCCCGACGTATGGGCTATACCAGGTGCATTGATCGAATGTATTTCTTCGGGTAAGTAACACGAGGAAAAACAGAATCGCGATTATTGGCAAATACAGTTGCAGTTCTCCGGGAGCTGTAAATTGACACTATCCTTTAAGGAGTGAATAACTGTGCAAGAACCGATGAAGCAGTTATTATGCGGATGTTTTTATACGCAGCTCAGATAAACAGCATCTTCGAGGAAGTCTTCCCTAAAGTGCTTGGTTTTCAAAATTGATGATCAATTATTATTCATTGGAATAGCTTTAAATAGAGATAAACAGCAAAGGACGCCGCAACTTTTGCATCGTGAAGACTTGAATAATGCGGGCTTATGTGACTGCACAAAGATAATTAGATGACCAGGTATGCCTCTTTCTATATACTTGCATTGCATATATTGTGGTACACGCGCAGCTTTCTCACAGTGTGCGTATCAGGTTACAGCTGTTGCAGTACTGATAACTTCCAATATAGTATCAGGGTATACAGACCAGAGAAGAAAGAAAAAAAGTCTACTGTGAGGAATTTTTCAAATAAACTTCTTAGATGATTTCCGATGTTTGCTCTTAGTGCCATTGTTAACTTGATGTGAACAAATAATCCACAGAGACAGAGAGGAAGAGAGTTATTAGGGGGTATAATTATTCATTGTAGACGATATTAAAAGTGTTTACCTAAAGTCATTTATCACAATCAAACCTTTGGTTTGTATCTAGTTCCACATCCATTGTAAATTTCTAAACCCCTTTGGGCAATAAAGCCTCGCATCATGATGATAAAGCAATGGTTTAGGCACGTGATTTCGTATCATACTAGCGTTTATCGTTTCAGATGTTTCAACCTGTCACATCATTGTATTCTTGATAAATAAATGATTATATCATCCGAGCGAAAGACTAATGTTTTGTTTGACTTGCACTTAGCAGTCGTCAACCCCACTCCGAATGTCAATAATGTTGATTTTATAAGAGAAAGACAATCCTGTCCTCACATTTGCGAATAACGAATAAACCGCTAATTGAAACTGACGTCGTGTGGACCTGTTCCAGACCCGCGTGAATACACAAGCCACAGAAAATTAAAATACCCTTTCAGCATGTGTTGTTGCCGGTGAAGATAAAAAACATTAGCTGCCGGGTTCCATTGGAGACTTTTTCTGTGCAGTTGGTATTAAAGATGTGAAACAGAAAACAGCTAGCCACGTACAAAAGTCATATTTTTGCGGAATTTAACTATCAGAAATGATCAAATTCGAACATCACTTTCTTTCGAAATCGCAGTATAAGCACAAAGTGAAGGAAGACATAAGTATTCGAATTCAATGGAAGTAAAATACAAAATCGATATCCGAGCTGATCTGTGAACTAGGATTAAATAACGGTGATTGATATCCGTAGGCATGAAGGAGTAGCCCGGATCAGGCAAGACAAAACGCTTTTCATTTGCACATGATGCAAGGGGCCGCGAACAAAAAGGCATGAACGTATTTCCTCCTGCTAAGAAGCGTTTAGTGCATGGCATGTGAATCAGCCTGACTAAAAGAAAAGAGCTGAGCAAAATTGTCAATCCAATGTGCTTCACTGTGGTCAATTGAACACGGCATGACAAAAACGTGTCACTACAGCCAATTAGATCAACAGCATGGCTTGATTTTTTCTTTATATACCGTCATATGATCCGTTTATGTTGGCGATTCTATGTTACTATGTAGGTTGGTCGTTCATTGACTCATCAGTTTGCATGCATTAAATATCGACAAGCATAATTTGTTTTACAACTCTCACTGTTTCTATTTTATATGTGCCTAATGATGTACATTTCATATCCCACAAATGAAACGTGCAAAAGTTTGTAGTTGAGGATACGGTTAATATTTTGCACTTTTCTTCAAGATAACCGATTATAACACTACTTTTTAAGTTTGAGACAAGGACAAAACTATCAGCGCAGCGTTCAACGAGATCGCAGGGTCGAGAAATTATGTTGGTTCACTGTAACTTTTGCCGGAACGAAGCACCTTCTATCATTTACGGCATGTGAATTGCGATTCACCACATGGATCGATAAACTGATTGGAAGTAATCTAGCATTAAAAAGCAAAACTTTGCTTTTATTTTGCACATGTCCACCAAGTATTACCTCTCGTGAATTTCGGAGGTTTTTGGAAACGAGAAACTGAATCCAAATATGAAATGGAATATTCTGGGTAAAATGTATTGACAGCAGTTTTTCGTGATCTGTAGATGACACCAGGATTTGAGTAACGTTCTTAGCCAAATGGATGAGTTTCCCTTATGCATTTGAGCATAAGTATAAGCTGTGATGTAAAACATTCGCACAAGAATGAAATAACCGAACAAAAATAGTTTTGGGTACTTTCAGACCAAATTTCATTCAGTCTGGTTTTTTCGGCGAAAGGTTTCCGCAGTTGACAATACGGAATGGGGAAAATTAATGTGAATTTCACCCATGATAAAAACTTCATCCTCCTCATTGAGAAGAGGGCCCAAAAGACATGATTAAAAGAGCTGACTAATCTACATGAAGGTTTTCGAATCTGATCCAGAAGTCAACCACTGTAATTGTATCGCGAGTTCCTTTCACTTCATAGATTATCATTCTGCGATCAACAGAATGACTGAACTCGCTAATCACGAGTCTCCAGTATTTATTCATGACAATCGGCAAACAAAGCCCTTAGACTTGGTGAACTGAATCACCTTAGGCTCCACTAGAAAAGTGATGCTTAACCAAACCACACTGAAATTGTCTAGCATCAAAGCTAGATGACGATGGTACAGTTCGAGTGTCAAACTCTCTAGGAGCCACAATGATTCATGGCAATAAACTGGAATCGCTTTATCACCAGGAACTATTTAAACATCTCGGAGCAATTGATCTGTATGTTCCGAAGTCACGATTTCTTGCATTGGCAACAGTATTTACGGGATGGAATTCACCGGGGCCAAGTCCAGCATGAATACTCTCGTTAGTGGATACCGTCAGTAATAGGATGTCATAGCTAATCAGAAGAGTGATGAGGTATGGAGACAAACGAGGAGGCGCCAATCATTGTGATTGTTTGAAAAAAATGTTTCAGTACTTAAAAGCGTAATTTTACTGAATAGATTTCGGGGTCAATTGTCGCCAGTGCTATGAATGGACAGATTGATATGGTTTTATTGATTGAGCATTTATCTTTCACATCAGTTAAAAGCTAATATTCAAATGTGGGTTTTTGCGAAAAGCAAGTTGAAACACCACTTCGCTTGCTTAAGTTTGTATTTCTTTCCAAAGAAATATAGGAAACTGTTTGCTTTGCTTTATTATGTCGGAATTAAATCATTTTGTTAAAAATGTGAATCTTCTTGTCCCAACTCAGCGTGATTCGATTTATGTGTTTATGTTTCAGCTACGAAACAGCCATTTTCAAAGCAAACTTCAGTTAGGTGAACAATTTTTGGGTTGGCTGAAACTGATGAATAAGAGAGTTGACTGGTTGCAATTATGAGAACCGGTAGCGAAGTATTGGAACACTTAGAAGGGAAAACTACCGAAATTTTCGAGTCCTCCAGAGGTGGCATTTGGTTGGTCAGAAGCAAGACCGTCTATCATCAATAATGAATAGAAGTGGTCGAATAGGAATACGGAAGAAGAAATTCCAGAACACGTCGATGGCATGAGCAGAGACTGTTCAACCACCGCTGACCACAGGTAGCTGATTTTAGAAGAGCAAACAAATGTACCTGAATCAGTTCTCGGTAATTCGCATGTGCCCTTCAAGACGAAGGCTCAGAAGTAATCTTCACTTCTGCCGATCCAACCGGTCTATAAAACAGCCTGGCCCAATCACCATTGGTGATTCAAGGAATATCCCTATTGTGTTTTTCTGCTTTCTCCGGAGATTTATCAAGTCACAAAATGAGTTCATTCAAAACGATCTGGAAGGTCGAACAACTTCTCACGGACATAGGAAAAAATGTTGCACACATTTTTTTTCTGGCTAAGCTTGCCCATGATGGGTGCGATCCGTGTAATGAACTATAGTCATCGCAAAAGCACGATCTTCCTGACCATCCAGGCATCAAGATTAATTAAAAAGGGAAAAGATTTATCAAACAGAGAAGGTAATCGCCACACGGGGGTGCAAAGATGTTGAGCATTATTGCTCAGCAAAAAAGAGGAGGGTATGAATCCACATAAATGATCGACACACAAATGAGCCGTGATAATCGTAACACCAGATGATGCTTGTTCATCATTGTCACGTTCGTTTTGGACCAAATGCATAACCAGACCCTGACAAACATACCGGAACAAGGTCGCAGACCTCTCAAATCTGTTTTTAGTATTAGGTAATGAAACATCTTGTACTAAACGCTCACATGTTCTTACACGCACACCAAAAGCAGGAAGAAAATCGAACGTGACAATGATTTTTTTTAAAGCAATGATTTCATCATGTGTGATAGTCAATTCTGTTCCAGTCTGCAATTTTGTTGCATCACATGCGACTGAAATAGATAAGGTTTGAGAGTGTGAACTACTTACTTGATGATTGAAGATAGCTGCGGTCCACTGAGGAGCTAGTGCGTGTGTTACAAGTTGTGATTGACTTGTAATCTGTAAAAATCATTCAAAGGATTGTCAGCCTCATGATCACCATATTGATGGTGATAGTATTGAAACAGAAACTGATCCCTGGTCACAGACTACAAGTGTGCACGGAAACAAGCGAATTCCCACATCACAAAATGTGTGTACAGAACCACGTGACTGATTTGGATATTGCCACCTCAATACAATCTGTGTGTTCATTATTACAAATACGCGGTTCTGAAAGTCGAAAATCACCATATTTGGTTGAGAATGAAGACAGTCTTGTTGCAGTTTACATAAAGTAGAATACAAAAGGACTTTGTATCACTACGGTGATGCATATGATTTTCGGTTACGTGAGTAATCAACGCATGTTGGCGCATCCCGTGGGAGAGAAATTGCAGTGTACATCACAGCTTCAACGTGCCAGTTAATTTTAAAACTCATGTCCGACAGAAACTGTAAATATTTACTAAATCTTCCAATTCTCACATTGCAACAGTGGTTATATTAATCTTGCTTTTATTAGGCGATAAACATGTCATGTAACTAATTTCCCCCTTGATCATATGTGCTTGACTAATCAAGCTGAAATGACTGCTGCTTAAGACACTATGAACTGCTGATCAATATTTTCCTATCAGACTGGAGTAAATATGCCTACATGTCCCTCGTAATCCGGGAAATCGGACGCTTGGTTCAAAGCACAAAACTATGGTGATGAGGATCCCCTCTGCTCACCCGTTGCAATGGTGCCCCTGTTTGTTTGACCTGTCCTTTTATTCGTTGATCCCGGCCCCCGAGAGCTGCAAATTTGGCGATGGCAGTAAATGTTTGTACTCACGACTTTGATCACCTAAGTATGATCGAAAATTTGAAAAAACGATTTCCATCGAATGAATCGCTGTTATTTTCACTGGGATTGTCAACCTTATTAGAGTTATCCTTTGGTTTTCCTGACCCCTTCAGAGACAATCCAGATGTGGATATTCTTGGTTCGAATCTGTACAACAACTTTATTCGTCGTTATCGTCACGTATCTGGTGGCAGTGGAGATTATGTCCAAGAGCAACGTGTCTCTGTAGCGGATTCTCGCATGTTCCCCTCATCGGCTGAACTACTTCCACAGACCGCACGCAGCATTGATGGTAAGCGTTAGTAAACTCGTAATGTTCGGTTCTCGGAAAAGTATTCAGTCATCGTCTGATATGCTGCGCGTAAAGTTCAAACACAGTTACATCGTCACCGTTTCAGCTGATCAATGGAATATGGTTTCGAAAGGAAGAACGCTGACGGAACATGCTATCCACTGTTTGATGTTATAGTCATCCGATATCTATCATGAATGATGAAAAGAAGCGTACAAATGACCGAGTCAAGTCACAACAGGTTTGATGTATCAATTAACGGTAACCCATTGAGCAGTAGAATTATAAACAATGTGTGCAATATTGTCATAGATGAAACTGACAAGAACTTGCCAGATTCAAAATGATTTAGATTATTGGTTGACCTCACGTTCAACAAGCTGCAGCTGAAAGCTGAAAGCAAAGAACAATCAAAAACGGTCCCATTGTATTATTGCTATTGTCGTTATTATCGTGACTGTCCAAATCGGTAGCAAACGAACTATTCAAAATAAATAATAAAACTTGTCTGGTGTTTCATGGTACACTACTGATAACTAAGTTGGGGCAATTAATGGTATCAACACTAGACTAGACCACTCACAGTTTACCTTTCCGTGCCCCCACATTGTGTTAATGGTCTTACAAAACATGAAGGGACATCATAACTTCCCATAGATGGATATAGTATACATATATTCAGCCCATGGCAAATTCGTCGTGCATAAGGACCAATTTCATCATTAGTTCGTAGATTACTTGGTTGTATGTTCACCTCGGCTATACAGTGTCGCCTTTCAGAACCTAATGACTTTGCAGACATTTGACTAGCTTTATATAGATCAGTTTATGACATTCCAAGTTTCACGTAAACTTCAGTAATGATAAATGCAGTATCAGATCATTATTATACGAGAATTTATGCCATTAGACAAATGTGTCAATCACTACTGTGAAGTACAAGGCACTAATCATCGTGATTCGCTCCAGCCCTCTTGTTATCTCAGGCACACACATTCTACCGTTGTATGTTCACACTATGCTCGTTCTCACCTCGGCTGACGTACCGATCACATGTTCTTCCGGGTTTTATGTAGGTTCATAAGTATTTTGCATTCTGCATGGTGCATGTTTCGTGCTTGAGAAAGCTTGAAAAACGATACAATGGAAATGTTTTTCATGTTTTTCACTAGTAGAGTGTTGGATTCTGTTTCATTGGTTCATTTGTACAAGATTAACCCATTCAAATATACTTGAGGAGATAATCGGAACTTAATTTCTAACAGAAAAGATAAAATAATTGGCCAATTTCCCATCATTCTAGTGATTGGATAACCGGGTTACTAAAGCTAATCTGAGATCAGATAATCGAATCACTGTATTGATGGAACTGTTCTTAATATATGCAATATGATAAATAACTAATAAAAAATAGCCAGAAAACACTATGCTGGCCAGCAGGAGAAAGTTCAATTGTTCACCAAATGCAGATTACTTCTCGCTTATGATACATATTTTTCGGTAAGTTATCTTCCTCTCTCTCTCTTGTTTCTTTTTATAGCTGTCTTGGTACACACTGGCGTTTACAAGCCGGATGAAAAGATCCGACAACGACCTAGCTACTGTCACCGAGATTTTCAGGGAGCGACCGATTTGGTTTTGCCTACTTTTGAAGTTCAAGACTGTCTGGAAGGAATTCAAATGATTTTGGCTCAACATAATTTCTATCCAAGTGTAAGGAAAACGGAGAAATCTTAGATGTTTTTCAACGGACGAATTGTGTCTCAATTGTGAATCCTAATGGAAACCAGTATTCAAAAACCATTTGAAGCACCGCAAAACATGTGGAAAACTAATAATTACGGTCTCGCCTTTCCTATATATCTCTCTCTCCCATTCCACATCCGTCTCCACACACCACGCACACTATTTTATCCGCGTTTCTTTTAATAATTTTGATTCAACCGTGAAAAATTGTTTTCCTATACCCATTTTAATTCCCGATTTGAAAAGCCGTTGATTACGAACTTCCAATAAAACGATGCATTTTTCATCTACAGTTATTTCACAGAAATTAGTTTTCGGTGGATGGGCAATGGTGGGATGAATAGGAGATGGTCAGTTATAACGTTCAAATGAACAGAAGAAGTAATATTTCGTTGCTAATGTACCACCGCAACCACAAACAAGGCACGGGGTTTTGTTTGAGTGAATCAACCATCTCGCTCATGCGAAACACATGACTTGCGCACGTGAATACACCGATTCCGATGAGCTCGATATAATCATGCATTTGTAAACCGGATGACTTGTACCCCATTGATCCATATACAATTCGGGTTGTGAATCACTAATGTGACCAAGAGCAGAGAAAGATATCTGATAAAATGACTGGCATTTGTCCTATTCTTAAAAAATTAAGGCGTCGGCTCCGCAATAGAAGGCCTATCCCTCTCCCGGGGTGCGGAAGCTGACGGGATTTACTGATATCTGTCCTGTTCAAAAACATGTCTGTAAGTGTGACTTGAACGAATTGTTTTTTGCTAAGCTTTCTGTTGATAAAGCCCATTTCAAAGATGTGATCCTCAAACAATCGGCTAATTTTATTTGTTATACATTATACGGAAAATACCACCTGCAAAATGAGAGGACTCATGACGATTTACAAAAGAAAATTTTGAAAAGTGATCGGTACCNGTACCACAATAACTCATCAAATCTTCCCTTCGTAGAAATGAAAAAGCAACCGGTCACGTGAAGGAATTTCGTTTCGCCATGTCGCTTTTGCATACGTAGTTTGGCAATTGCATAGATCGCCATTGGCTTTGCACATAGAAAGTAAGAGTGAGCATGTTAGTCGATATCTTGACAATGAACTAGAATACTATGACGAATAAATTAGTAAACTATAGACATAAAGTTTTGATGCAGAGAAATGAAGAATATGTTTTATTTAATTGTTTGGTCATGCGGAATCAAACCTTCGTATAGCCCGGAAAATGCCGGGATCGGTTCAGCTTCAGTTCCATCCTGCGTAGGAACCGCCATAAGTCCAATAACTGCAAATAGTAGCGTAATGTAGCGAGAATCATTTTCGGTTCCCACAGTAAAGCTGTTCTGGCCTGGTTCTTCCATGTTCAGATAAATGTCCATCGTACATTACAACCACACTGACAAAGGTTTCTCGTAAGTTGTCCACCTGAAACTACAAACGAGTTGTGAGTTATCTTCTTCGGTGTGTGGTCCTTCTAACTACGGACGCAAAAAGCCTACTGAGCACAATTAATTTTGCTCATGGTGAAAAATCACACAATTTGGATGCGTGGGAAAAGAGAACGAACGTGGATTTCTTTTTGAGTGGCAGACTACAGATGGTTTGGTGTAGCACCCCAGTTTAAACTGCATATATCAATTCATTCGTTTCACGTTTTGCACCACCGGAAACGAAAACAATCCAACTTGTTATCAAATAGTGTGTTTAGCGAACAAATACGAGTACTGCAACCTATTCTCCCTCTATGTAACTGTCTACGGAAGTGTTTATCAGTAGGCTTACGGATGGTTTGCCATGAGAACAGCAGAAAAAAGTCGGAAAGTATCAGTACATATATTTTCCATTTAAGGACGATAGACCAGCAGTAATCACACAAGGAAGGTGATTGAACGCTGCTTGAAGGACCTTTCATGTAATGAGGTTGTCGGTTTTATCCACATTTGGGTTGATTGTAGATTTGTGGTCTAAGTACCTAATGAGTTAACTGAAGATATCTCAAGGCGAACAGGGCTGAAGCATTTCCTCACCGGGATAGTGTTCGTGAGCAATAAAATCAGGATAGATTTGATCGGATATCAGCGAAAAGTGGTGCAAATTCGTTGCCACAACCCTCTGTTTGCTTTCAGCAAGAATTTGGTCAAAATCTTCCGGGTTCCCCACCCAACCCCATGCAAAACAGAAGTCACCAGCAGTAATCTCTTTCTGTCTGCTCAGTGATGTACAGGGAAACGTATCCCCGAAAACGAAATGGTTCCGTTGCTGATGTGCTTTTTGGGAACTGTGTGAAAAACAGTGTGTCAATCATAAACAAACCAATTAACATCGAGAATTCACACGTGGAATAGGTCCTAACTCATATTTTCTGTCCATACCAGAGGTGTTGGTGCATAAGTTTCCCTGGGTGGTAGGTCAAAGATGTGATGTAGCACTTTTGTATCAGCGGATTGAAATGGGAACAATGACTGTTTCACTCGCCTCAATCAGTTTTGTTCAACAGTGACGAGTATCAAGTTCGATGAGGACCTCAGACCAAATACCGCCGTTGTTCGGATATCACGCATCAGAAGAATGTGAAATATTAAGCATTATACGTTTATCAACCCAAACACTGTATCGGCACTTTGAAAATATTTTAAATTACCTTGTGTTACCCGAGAACATACGTTCGGTGGTAACCGACCGTTTTTCATGATTAATTCCCTAGACCTGCTGGAATACATAAGGCTTTGATGTGCTTATTGGTTAATATTTATTGAATTTTAAAAACATAAACGGTGAACTGAGCCGCGGCGGAGAGGTGCAGGTTAATAATTGAACAAAAGGTGGACTGCACAGTGAACCGTTGAATAGCAGAATAAACCTTTTCTGTTTGTGAAAAAATGCTAATGGAATCTTGAACAACAACAACTACTTGCACAAAGAACATAGTAAATCCTTGACAAAATTTCGTACCTACGTAGATTATAATTTACTTCCATTACGAAAAGCGGGGTCTTCAAATTTCGGCCACCTTCGGCTGCGATTCCTTGACTTGACTTGTACCACCACATAAAATATACCTTCGCTCCTCATCCCACCCGTTTTCAGTGAACCGGACATCAATTATTGTAGGTCCAATGGAACACCTCTTAAGTCAGTCATTTTTTAATTATCACTGTCGTCTTCTTGCCCACAGTGTGCTGTCATTTTGTTAACCTCCTCCACACTCCATTGGTTTTTTATTCTGTTTTCCATGTATTATTGTGAAAATAACAGAAACTTCACCCTTCGGGTGCATGAAGCTTAATCTGAATTGACTTGATTTGTGCACTTGTTGTTCACTGAGTTAAAGGTCAGAGTTGGTTGGTAAAGCCTGAGCATGTTTAGAACTAGCAAAAACGTTACCAAAGTATTGATTTATATGCCTCATCTGAATGATATCAATTATACCACCATTATAAGCTGTCGACAAAGCGCTCAACGATAACGCATTATAATGCGCAATGATAAGCTTTTAGAAACACAATGGTTTATTTCATTTAGTGTGGATAATTTTTAAAAACATCTTTGGCAAAATTAGGATTTTGAAATACCCCATTCTCTAGTATTTGTAAACTATTCTGAGCTTTCTCAAACATCGGCAGACAATCGGTATTCTAGTGGCACAGATTTGAAAATAGCACACCTAAATGAACAAGGATTTTGAAACACAGTTAATAATCCATAGGTGTTCCAGATCATTTCGAAAAATTTGGGCGTTGTGCTCATGGTAACAACAGAATCAGGTTTTTTTTAGCCACAAAGTGGAAGCTTGTATTTTTGAGAAACCGATTAAACTGACTTGACAAAGGCCTTCCAAGAAGGTCGAAACATTGTCACCGAAATCTTGGGTTTTGGTATTCACGTTGTGGCTAAAACAAACCTGATTCTAAGGATTTTGAAATATCTAAAAGGACTAACCCTAGAAGGAAACGAGAGGCGAAATGATCATTGGTTGCGTTTGTGCGTAATGCATTATCTGATCTGAAAGTGACAACTTTCCCGTACATATCTTTTGTAACTAAATATATCCGACAGTTTTATTTGTCAAAACAATTTAAACCTGTTGAATTGCAGTCACAAGGAGAGTAACTATAGTTTTTCTCCTTGCTCCCCTGTGGTCCTGTGTCTTGGGATCACCCTCTGTACACAGTTTTTTGGGTTTCCATGGTGCAACTCCGTATGTGTGTGTGTATGTGCGTACTGCGTAGCATTGACGGACTATCAGGCCAAAGTTTGCTCCAGCGATCTGCATGCAGAACTGGTTGTCACATGTAGCACCGTGAAATAAACGAGAATATCATGATAAAGACGGGTGATGTTTATCATTTGAAATGCGTCGCATTATTTTTCGTCAGATACATTTTCTTGTTTGTCTGAATCCCGTTTCGGAGATTTGTGTGGGTGAATTCACTGCGTGTGATTCACTTTTGAAACAAATCATCTCAACTGAAGTGAGCCACAATTATCTAAACGAAAAAAACAAATCCATTCCCGTTTCCGACCAACACTTTCCAGTAATTGTGCTTTCGGTTGAGAACTAGGTCTACAACTGTTAATTTAGACTTGGAAGGATATTGATCCGAAAACTTCCCCCTAGAATATTTGTCCTATAAATCATCGAAAGAACAGTGAAATAATATTTTGTTTATCCACAACAGTTTCGTTGGCGACTTTTGCATATTTTGTTCGAAGGCCTTTCTCGTAAACAAACTACTACTGGATTATCAAATGAGAAGGGATTTTATAGGAATGAAAGCTAGCAATTCGTATTTGAAGTTTTGGTGCTACAAACCTCAAGTAGTTAGAACCTGTAGACATCATGAATCTGTTGGTTCGTGTTTTCCTTGGTTGTATTTTTGTTGCAGAACTCAGTGTGACATACTTGAGAGGAAGCGAAACTTAAACTCATGCAAACTAGTTGTTTCCTAGTGGTAACTGTTAATTCTAATCCAGTGATCTGACTACGGGAACAAAATGAATGATATCAGTGTGAAATTGAGCCCTAATGCGGCTGCTTCCCAGCTAACAAGGTTCGTCCCTCGAACATGGGGACTTGATCAGTACCAGAAACTTCTCGATCACCAATCCCAACAAGAGTCACCCATAACTCAAAACAACTCATGCAGAGAGATTACTACCTATATTCACACGAGATCCAAGGATGGAGCGGACCTCACTAAAAAACGTGGGCGTCGTGCTCATGATTATTGGGGAAATTGGCCTGTCTTAGTCACGACGAATGACAAACCAACACATTGTGTTTGGTTTTTCGTTCGTTGTTTCAAAGACAAGCTAATTTCCTCATTTTTTGCTATGGTTCTAATTGGATAGAGAGGGAGAAACAAAACAGATGTGTACATTCGTCGAACGGAATTATTCTGGTCGAACCAAAACACACTTTGTTGTGACTAAAGCACTTCAGAGCTCATTTAGTATCGAAACCACGCACGGTCCCGTTAATTCACAATGAATCATCGCTCGCAGGTTCTTCATCAATCAAGATCAGATGAAACCCGAAAATGAGCTATAAAAAAGAACACACATCTCTGGCTCAGTCACACACGCTGTTTTTCATCTCAGGTGCCGTCGTCGAATATAAATGCTCATGTTCCGATAATAGCCTAAAGTCTTTGTGAAGCAAAGTTTTTGCACCCTTGGCACGCGATAATAATTTTTAAGACTAAATTAAGGGGATGCAACAGAAGTGTGCTCTGTGAGGATTTTCAAGGATATGTACGATATGGGAGGGGTGTTAGTTCCGATGCACGGTCTAAGAACGCAAATGAAAGTGATTAAAGAACATCCAGTCAACTTCTGTGTGAGGTGAATTAAACTTCAAATAGAAAAACACATACCCATTCAATCACTTAGACCTTACGTATTAGGAGACTTAAGCACTACAACTGTATGTCGATCAAATCAAGTGTGATAGAATCGATGATATTATTCGCTTTCAGTGACCTGTGATCTTGTACGCCTGTCAGCAATCTGTTTATGTGTGAGTTGCACCATGTTGGTTCCCTTCAGGACAATTCCGGTGAAGAGTTATGTCACTGATAGTTCCTCTCAGAATGGAAATACTGAACTGCTGTCGGCTTTCAATGTTTTCTCCCTTCTGAATAGTGAGCGACGATTCATCAAACACTTTTAAAGTTGCATCTATCAGATTCTACATCATATTCAAGATTGTTTACGTTCATCACGAGTAATGAGTAGATGGCAATAAATGATTTCACAGAGAAAATTCTGACCTGCAAATTGTCAGTGCAGAGAATGCTATAGATGCACTGTGAAACTATGCAGAAGATTCCGTTCATTTCATATAAAACAAGCAAGACAGAACAGTTCACGTAGTTGAACTGTCCAATTCAATCGGCACGAATCACTCTTTGTACGTGAATAAAATGAGCTTAACCGGACGAGGTCTGTGGACAAAATCTTCCCCTACAGACCTTAATCTGACATTCCGAAATGTGAGTCTGATTCCACCTGGTAGAACGGAACTGTTTGTTACAAAGTGTTGAGCCAGAATCATACTGAGAAAATGGTTTGTGAATCCCGTTCACAAAATGAGGAATGGATGGAGGATGGACAATAAACATTAAGGAAGAGGGAAGAGTAAGCTAATCCCAACTACTGAATTCATTGCTTTGTAATTTTGTTTTGTTAGATCACAGATTGATGGATAGATAACTTTGTGTTTATGCAGTTAGGTATATTTGTACTCAAATGTCATTCTGAGATACACATTATTTCAACTTTATTGCCTTTCAAATGTTTGGTTTTATCACATTCGTATCTGATGTCCCTAAAGAACTACTATCGATATTCCTATTGGCAAGCTTTTCTTGCATACGTTCAAAACACAACCGTTGGAATTTTTGATTGTTAGCACGTGACAAAAATTGTTTACACTAATTTGTAATTCTTACATCATCACTTGAGTCACACACAGCTCTTCACTACGCGTGTCCCGTTTAATTGACAAAATCAGTTCACAAAGTAAGGATGACCATTTGGACTACAATTGATCATCCAGCCTATACGCACCCCCACGTTCAGATTTGCTCTGACTCAGCAACGCTATTGAATTGCTGGTGATATGGAATGACGAGAACTTTGAACAATGGACTACATATTGACTAGCCACATTAATCCGGTGTTTCTTTTCCATACACAACTGTGGATGAGACACACGGGGGTGGGATCGTGAGTAACACTCGAACGAAATCTGCCATCGCAACGGAACAAGGCAGCACAAACCGTGCAAAACGTTAACCATTAACCAAATAACAGTATAAATAAATTTATAAAATATGCCCTCAACCAAGAGTGTTTCGAGTGCGGACTTTGAGAGCACAAATTTTTCTATTTCAGAATGTTACTGATAATGAAAGTGAATTTAACCGGACATCTGTAGCAGTCAATTCCTGGAGACGAGGAATGAAATCCAGCCCATGTTGGTTGCCACAATCTTGATTGTCGAAGTGGTCTGGTTGGAGTAGTTAGAAGAAGGGAGGAGCAGACCATAGGTGATAACAATGCTGTCAAAAATAGCTTTAGTTTGAAAGCAACGTGACGTCAAAATAAGCAACTGACCGTAAAAAGCGAGTCGCAAGTATGAAGATGTAGCCACTGAAATTTTAAACACCATATTATATGAATTATAAAAAAACTGATTTACGAATCACACTTCAGATAGCCAACAATCTTCAACACCTGCCAGGTTAAATTAGTCATCTTGATTGCATTTTCTCACTAGCAGATCAGTGATGGGGCACGCATAATGACGCCGTTAGAACAAATTGAGAGAGAGATCCAATTCAGACATGAGCCTGTTATACTTTTATCCTAGCTTCTCTAGTATTCCTTTACCTCGTGGATTAAACAGATTGGTTTCGTGAAGCTGCGCAAATTTGCACTGAAGCCCCGGATCTTCGTGCTGTTCTCATTTTGTGAGCAATCAATGATGTGATTGAGCTGACTAAGAAATATTGGGGAAAAGAATAAGTTTTACTTGAGTGGTAATTCAGAATTTATCAAAAAGCATGAACTAGTCAAGGGTCTGTTGCTTTTTGATGTATTACTCAAATGAATGGATGAATGAATGAAATTCAAACTGCAAGACGTTACTGAAATCGAGATAAGTCCATATTCGGGGAACAAATACGGAGTATATTGCCTTTGAGGAATTCTTCTCGTTTAGTATTTACATGACCAGGTTGCTTTGAGTTGATGTGTGTCTGATACAGTGATTCGCTTCCTTGCCCGACCGACGGAGGTCAATTCAGTCCGGGTTCGTTCATTCGTTTCCATGACGCACACTCGATCAACGATCACGAATATAACGTTCCCGGGTGGGGCTTCCAATGGAGTGTGATTGGTTGGATTCACTTGAAGTTACAACGGATTCACTTGAAGTTGAAAAGGTATAGTTCCACCGCCCCAGGAAGCTTTCAGCTTTTGCTCTGTTGCTTTTCATCAATAAAAACGCTTTCCTTCAAATCCAGTTCACGGGATAAAACGATTATCACTGGAATTTAGCACTGTATCAGACACACATCAACTCAAAGCAACCTGGTCATGTAAATACTAAACGAGAAGAATTCCTCAAAGGCAATATACTCCGTATTTGTTCCCCGAATATGG
>UZAN01041576.1:43703-57132 GCA_900618425.1 Echinostoma caproni
AAACACACCGGAAGGAGTAGATAATCATAGAAGCGGTCGGCATGGGTAGCCTATATTTGTGGCTGGTTCGGATGATAGGCGAGCCTGTGAACACGCAATAATCGAACTACGTTGTAGGTCCCCTTCACTGCACGCGTCAGACGTTTGTTCAAGAGGTCCGATATAGCATCTCCTTGAGAAGGTTAAAGGATGAATAATTTCTTCTGCTGAGCATCATGAACCTGGTCGGATTGTGGCCTTTCCTGAAAATTTTCTCTATGAGCCGTTTAGGATAACCGGTTTATATGAGAACATTCCTAACTTCTGTTATTTCCCTTTATAAAACATTGTCAGAGCAGATCTTGCGCATTCGTGATGTGAGACTGAATCACATTTCTTGTGTCTGAGTGGGACAAAGCTATAAAAGTTTGTATATTGTTCCTTCCATGTTATTTTTTTATGTGTTCGATGTTCTAAGGAAACATCATCTTTTCGGAAGAGTGTCACGTCTAAGAAGGCCAATGTATCGTTTTATTCTGTTTCCAACGTGAGCTGAATCCATTTGTGAGCTTCATTGAATATTTGGAGAAATCTTGTCGTATTTCAATCTTTCGGCGTAAGACGGAATATGTCGACCACGTAACGGCAGTACAGACTCAATTGCTCTATTTCTTGCTTCAACGATGCATTTTATAATTTGATCATAAATACATCTTCCAACAATGAGCCTAAGAGGAAACCTATGGCTACTCCACCTATTACACGGTAAAATTTCTTAGAGTGGTACATTCGTGAAGGAAGACGTTGCATCCAAGGAGAACATTTGATCATTCTTTAGGTCCAGTTGACTAATGATGTTCACAAACTCCAATGTTTCTAGCAAGCTGTATTTAGCAAGCTTTGTGCGCACTGGTTCGAGAAATTCTAAGAGCCACTTGGAAATTTGACGTTACGGTGAGTTGGCCATAGATAGAATTGGTCTCAATGGTAGGCCAGTTTTGTGAACCTTGGGTAACCCGCAAAGGCGTGGGGTTGTTGGCCCAGACGGTTTGATTGCGTTGAACACTGATTGGTCTATATTACCTTAGTACATTAGGACTTTGAGATCATTCACAATTTGTTTCTGTATATGTGCCATTCTCTCTTGGTTTTTAGACCCATTGTCAAATTTCGTTTTTTCGGACATAAGCTCGGACAACTTGATGCAATCGCACTTAATCGTCAGAACAACTCCTGATTCTTTATCTAAGTTGCTTATTATAATGTCTTTACGTTGCTGGATCTCTTTAAGCTCCTCCGTGTGAATGGCCCTCAGGTATTGGGTGTGCGCTTTCGGTATTAGTGACAACAGTTAAGCAATGTGACCTTGAAACTCTGTAGTTCATCTGAGGAGTTAGGTACTCAGTTATATGTTTGTGCGAAGAGGTTTACGAACTCAATTTCAACTTTCAACTGGCTTATTTTGCGACGAGGATAACAGAATTTCCCACCGAGGGATAGGGCTTCTGTAAGAATGAGAGTTACTCTCATGTCAGAAAGGTTATGCAAGTAGCGTGGCGGCTGGAATGAAAAAGTTGAATATGGTCTGCTTGCCTTGAAACTGCGTTGAAGTTGTACTAGCTTCTTGTGGCATATGACGTTGACCACAGACTGAACGTTACTGTTTAGTTCCTCACCTTGACAAGAGGTAATTCTTCCACACATATCTGTCTTTATCATGTGTTCCGTTTATGTTCTGGCATCCTTGAACACACAGTCTCGCAGATATGATGCATGTCTGCGCAAGGTTTTGCAGTTTGGATAAATCCGATAAGTTTAAGGATTTTCAGTAGTGTTTATGGCATACATTTTGGTTCACACTGTTAGAAATGAATTGACTTGCAGTACTTGCGTCGGCAAAACGTGTATAAAAACTGAGGAACTTATTTGGTACCTTGGCTACATTAGACTCCTTGTTTTTAATTTCAAAATAAACCCATTGTAACGTTAGAACACACTTCCGAAGGTGAACAATTGTTTTCAATTTTAGAATGAAGAAAGCATTTCCGATAGGATGATCACTAAGATGAAGGTATCAAAAAGCTTGTTTGTGAGGCTTCACTAAATGATCGAATGAAGTATGCTTTTAGTAGATCAAATATGCAGTAGGAAGTGACAAAACTATGACCAAATTAGAACAAAATGCCGAGGGTGCGGTAAGTAGTTGGTATGGCGTTTGTGTTGATTCCTGTGAGTGAAAAAGGAGAGAAAATGGATAGCCGATGGTCACTGGATTGTCAACGAAAGGAGAACTTCTTCTTATGGTTGGTTTCTATGCCAGTAAGAAGATTGTAGAGAGAAATGTCAGTCAGCTGTGATATTGCAAAACCCGGGACGAAAACTTCATAGGCAACCTTTCCCGATAGCGTAGACCAGACAGGTAGCCTCCCTACTTTGAATGTGCGATTAGATTCAGTGAGAAGTTTGACAACTTCTCTCGGTTGCTTCTTATTCACTCCTGGTTTCGCCAGTTCGTATCACGCTCCTCACTGTGATCCGATAAACCTAAGCTTTTGACCTACAGATCTTGTTCCAAAGGAGCAAGCTAACAGAACTATGAAAATCGAGGTCAACTGAGGAACGAATAACCGCTACTACCTCAATCCCCCCCCCACCACATACCGACGAGGATAGTTTGGATGTGAATACAATACGGGGTTCGGGGGTAAATTTCGGGAGTCCGATATGTGACCTGAGTTTGTCTATTCAGTAGTTTTGCAACAATATATTACTGGAATGTAGTATGGAGAAAAAACACCTTGAGGAGTGTTGTATTTGTCTCGTCTCCGAAGTACCGAAACCGAAATTATTAGATGACCTATGTTTCTAAAATTTGAAACATTTAAATTTAAAGTAAATTGTCTTTTCAATGACACTCAGAGATGTAATGAAAAAGGGTCACAGTAAATACCGTGTCTGTTCAACTTGACCCCATTCAAAATCGTTGATAATAGATTTGCTCAATATTGTGCTTTTGCAATACACGGGTGAGATCCAAGAATTTCATTTTCCGAATTTCACCCAGCAATGTTTCGTTGCCTGTCTTCCAATTCACGCTCAGACTACAGATTTATCCCTATGAATCATCATCTCAAGTATACCAATCTTATCTACAGTTCATGCCTCCCGTTTTACGGTTCGGGGCTCGGGATTAAATTGTATGTACTTGGTACATATCTGCGGCATTCGAATTGAGAAAATACGCACAAGTTGGCGGTTTGAATAGATCTCGTCCAGAGGCAAGCAGATAAATATATATGGCAAACATAAACGAAGAGGAATATAAGGAGAGTTCCAACAAGCTAAATGAAATGTGAAACGGAGAATAGTCGAGTTAAAATTTAATGAAGGGGAGAGAGATTCGTCATTAAGAGAACTGGGCACGAGGGGATTTTTTATGATGTTAAAGAGAACACGGTTGCGATAACCCAAGCAGAAATACGACCCACATCAGAATGTAGAGAGAAAGTGAGAAAAGAGTTAATGGTCCGCGAAGAGAAATAGGAGAATGAAGATCGTAGGGTAGGATCATCGATGAAGGTATGAATAAAATTTGAAGTTGAAGAAAGAATGTCATTCATGTGCATCAGAAACAGTGAAGGGAAAATGTCAGAACCTTGGGGGACACCACCACTCACAGGCACGGAACGAGACATGATCCCAGCAACCCGAATGGAGATGCGGCGGTTGTTGACATAGAAAACAAGTTTTGAAGGAAATGCAAACTTGGGAGGGATGCCATGAATTTCGGTCAAAAATGACATGTTCAGTACGATTTCAACGATCAAGTTTTGCACATAATATTACTAGTTTGTTTCCGGACTAAATGCCTGGGAAGGTTATCTGTTATTTGGAAAAGGTTTATTTATGGCGGTGCGTCTCTATACACATAAACACCTCATCAAAATTAGGTTAGCTTATATGTTCAGAGTCCGGGTTTTGATATGTGGGGATATTCTTGGTAGAGCTATTGGTCTTCGCCAGGCTATTTTCTGTTTTCGCCTTAGTCGTATCAAATAAAAAATAGAATTTTTTTACTCAAGAGGTTGTGTGGATTGCCGGGAGAATCCCACGTGAAAAAACAAATAGCTCAGTTAGCAAAACTCCCACGGCAACGAAAAAACGGTTGAAGACCTGGTTTACAGCTTAGTAGAGGCTAAATTTGAATACAGTAAACGCAGCAAAGTGCATTTGCGAAATAATTTTGTAAACAAGGCATGGCCCATCAGAAATCACCATGGTGCACACAACCGGCAATAAAAAATCCTTAGTAGTTATCAATTCAACATATGGGAGGCGGTAACTTGCTTAGGAGTAGAACACAAGTGAGTGCAAATGGTCTTTGTGGGGAGATGAGACCGATGGAATCAGTGTGGGCTTTTCAGAAATACCTAAAGAATCTCCTACTCTGTCTTCTTCGACTAACATTGATATTACCTAGCAGAGTGCATTAAACTGATAGCCTCATTCCTTTGCGACTGGTTCTATAGAACCTAAGTCAAAGTTTAAGTTTTAGTGTAGAAATTACTTGCAAGCTGATGCTCCTCTTGTCTCCAAAGGATGTTTACGAAGTTGAATACTTCCTCGGAAAATTACGATAAACGTTGGCAACAGCCGAGTAGTTAAGTTCGTCAAAATAGCGACCTGGTAGTACTGAATTGAAGCTCTGTCATCACCGCCCATCATCCCCGCTTCCGTGTTTCCTCAGGCAGCCTTTATATAGTTGCGGCCTTCTTCCTGAAGTTTATTGTTCATTTGCATAGAGAAATTGAGTCAAAACGTAGTTCCAGGTAGGAGATAACGGATTATGTGTTCTCCACTTAATATACCTTATTAGTAGCGTAGCAATATGAGGTGTGCCGGGGTTTCAACAAATCCCCGCTTAAAAGATTCAACTCTTGGCGCAGCAATGACGTGAGACTGAAGGGCGTTGCAATTGTTACACATTAACTGAAAAAGATTGATGCTGGCATTCCGGTAGACCCACTTTAATCACTAACTTGAAGCGGTGTCCCGTA
Source organism: Echinostoma caproni (assembly GCA_900618425.1). Lineage (NCBI taxonomy): Eukaryota > Metazoa > Platyhelminthes > Trematoda > Plagiorchiida > Echinostomatidae > Echinostoma > Echinostoma caproni. The sequence continues at coordinate 48,740 of UZAN01041576.1, forward strand.
AGGTGTATACTGGGTGACAACATGTGCAGCAAACGACATGGTTTGGGTTTATTGATATTTGATACACCCAAATCAATCAAATTCTGTGACACTGCTTGGAGTATAGTCCCAAGGAATGTAATCTCTTCCCGTACCTGAGGTAACGCAATCCTTGCGCCATTTTCATAGCACTCCTTTATGGATACCCCAATATCTTACGTTCTTATTGTAGCCATAGACTCTAGGCTTGGAGGGTGTACTTTGTATGCAAGGATGATATGCACCTATCTGGACTTAGGCGTTTACTGATGGTGAAACAGTTTGACGAAAGCCACTCGTTAATTTAATTTTTGTTCTTTACTAATGATTGTATTTAGGTTTCTGTAAGCCTTACCACTCAACATGGTTTAGAGAACGCCCTTTTTTCTGTATTCCCATCAAATAGCACTGACTGTACCATACACGGGTCACGTGCTTGACGTGCTTCAAACTTCCATTTTCACTTAAGTGTCTGTTTTTACTTACATGTGTTTTACTTTTTGTTTCCTAGTCGAATCGCTTCAGTTGTCATTCGCGTCCAGTGAAATGATAAAAGAATTATCTTCATAAGGCATATTTACCAGTCTGTCACACTCCAATTGATAGAACCTATGAAGCGTGGTTATCATTGTCGTTCACCAGGGGTTACATTGACAATCCCGTATCACCCACCCGGCTCCGCTCTACTCCATTCTGTCACATAGTCGCCTTATACGTATCGATTTCGCTTCATAAACAGCTGCTGTCCAACCAGCGTATGACAGTCGCTGGGGGAACGTGAATTACAGTCTGGTTTCGGTGACGATGGAAAGATTTAGCGAGACACAACAGACTGTGCACGCATGTATAATTAAATGGCGACCTAAGTGGGTGTTCAAAACAATATACGACTTGTAATTACCGTTCTATTCTATGGTCACTAATAAATGTATCAGTTTGGGATTACGGCCGTGCTCGATCGCATCGCCATTCAGACCGGTCAGGAAACAAGGACAACTCCTTTCAAAATCAACAGTTCAACGACAGTCACGTATTGAACAGTCTTCACATTTCATGAATTTATGTTTAATAAACTCAGTCCAAACATAACTGTCTGGGACCAAACACCAGTGGATCACGAATTTCCAATTAGTTCGATCATTTGATAATTTATCATAAATAATATTCTATTGGCACCGTTACGGATCACTGAAGGCAAGCTATTGTTTCTAGACTGTCATGGAGAACATGTTCCTACTTAACGGAATGTATCTAGTTAAGTTACTTTTCGCTAAAATACCGTGTACAGTCCATCCACTAATTTCCCCTCATGCGTTTTCTCGTTGAAGTTTTCTCGTCAAATGCATTTTAATCACTGTGGAATGTGAGATACGAGGACTTGAGTAAATTCCGTGATACGGTGTTTCTTGCATTTTGATTTACAGGCTTTCTCTACAGTAGTTCGAATAGTATTAATTTTTAAGAAATGATGAGGTCGCAGTTTTATGAAAAATATAAACCAACAAAAAGTTCTTCAAGTAACATCATATGATAAATTTTGACGTGTACAGAGCAAAGGAAGCGTCAATTGGTATACAAGGAAGCACCGGACAACTGTTTTGATCTGGTTAGATCTGTTCAGCGGTGTCAATCTATCTGTTCAACTAAGAAACGAACCTGCGAACTCGTAGGCAAAAAACAAGCATACTATCCACCCTACTAATGGGCAACTGATCAGACCTTTCCTCGTTTTTCGTACCCAAAACAAACCCCATTCCATTTTGTGGAGCTTATTGCGGGTCTCACATCTCGTTCATCGCAGCACGAGTTTTCAGTTTGATGATTCCGTTTGAATCATTCCAAATCCGGACTGCCACGTGAAAATATGGATTACAGAAACATTTTGCTTGACAAATTAAGTCTCGACTGATCCTATTTTTATCAGTTCTGATATTAAATAGGTAGCAGTTGTCGGGCGTGATGATGAATGGCAACCGGCGGGGGGGGGGGGAGATTGGTGTATCCAGCGGTGATCAACATAGTTTCATTTGCTAATTACTTCGGAACTCAATATCATAATACTGATCAAATGGCTTGCGCACTTTTGTTTCTAATTCCTTATCAACCAATGAAAGAAGTATCAAACTGATGTTCTGACCGGTGAAAACATTTAATAGTTTCAGCCCTCAGAATGTAGTTGCATAACCGATCCAACGCGCAGCCTGTCCGTTAAGGGTAAAACATGGTATAAGAGTTCTGACTTACAAATTTTCGATGTAGTCATCTATGAGTGAAAAGTATCACAACTCCGAATATCCACTTAGTACAGGTATATTACAGTGTGGAACAGACATTTTAAAGCTGCAGTGGTACAGGATAAACCTACTGTTCATCCTCAGTTCTGAGTGGATTTTTACTCTAATCTAGAGGCAAAATGCAGTCAACGAAAGTCAACGAACCTGTTATGAAACACTCGCATCGTGAACTCGAACAAATACCGAAGTGATGTTTCTGCGGAACGATTCTCATAATCCACGGATTTCATCTGGTTAAGTAAAAATATACTTCNCTTCTTCATTCTTAACAGAAAAACGTTTCCTCCTCATCGGCACATTTATTACCATTCATTTATCTGGTTGGTCTTCGTTCTCCTTTGAACTGGATTGGCATTATCAATGAGTTTGCATTGTGTGAACCATTCGCTCGAACAACAATGGGTTAGCACAAAAAAAGTGTTTGTGATCGAACGCCTAGCCCCTGGGTACTGCACACACACACAGCACTCAGAGAGGAATAACTTAACAGAAGGTCTGATTCTCTCTATCAGTCTCCGGTGAACGGGCACATTTTTTCCGTATATCACTTGAGCGGAATCTGCTGCCACGTGCTTCGGGCTTATAATCCTAGTTATTTGCTTGTTTCACCTCAAACGTCTAAGCCAGAGCCAATATGACATTTGTATTTTGTTTAATTCGGTTGCAGTGCTTTCTCACCGAGGCGATTGCAGCTGTATTCAATTCGTGTATAACACATTCATTCATCAGATTTGGAATCTACATTGGATTGTACAATAAAACCGGAATGAAAATACTTCTCGGGTTTAGTGATTGAAACAAGGGAATCTCATGGCATGAACTACACGTAATAATCAGATAAAAAACAATGGGTACAAATTGTATTATCATATTTATTTAAAAGAAGTTCTACTTGTTCACAAAAGTGTAATTTATGTTTAGTTGTAATACCTAACAATGATAAACGCCCGTGTTTTGTCCTTCAAAATGAGATACAGAGGAGAACGCTGAAAGTCTGGATTGGTTTACCATATAAGGGCGAAAAACATTTAGAGGACTGTGCTCAGTGAATGTAAACGGAATGGATATAATGGATCAGATGCAGCCCTGCGCTGCGAATTTAACACCCCGAGGGCGCCACTACATTGCGCGAAATGGCCGAAAGGGCGTGCGGTATCACACACACGCACACACACACACCCTCACCCAAATGCGCGTTCATTTTGCACCAGTCGACTTGACCTCGCTCGGATGGAAATTGTTTTGCTCCAGTATTAGTCGGATGGCCTCCAGACAATCTGTCATCTCGTACATGGGCAGGACTAAGTCAGCGGCTCCAAGGAAATCACGATGGCAATAGCTGTGTCGTTGCTTGTTCTTCTCGGACGGCTTATACACGCCCGTGTGAACCAAAATAGCTGACGTGAGAACAACAGACAGAAAAAGAGAAAAGAATGAATTTAAATCAATTTGCTTTTTCTATTATTCTAATTAAATTAGGCCCTAAATTATTCCTGTTTTGTACTCATTGATCACGAAGCTCAGTGGCTTTTATCCCAGATTTACGTTTTCAGGATTTCAAGCGGACTTCTGGATTTGAAAAAGGTGTCATTTTTCTTATAATCTCCGTGACTGATATTTTACTCTTTAAGCAGTTAAGAAGTAGCATGACAAAAGTTTTCCTGAAGCGTTCTGACTCATCCCATCGCTTCGCACTCTAACAAAATTTGTTGCAACTTATTCCAAATGCTCCTGTTGTAGGGTCGTCGACATACGCACCACTGGAGTTGTGCCTTTCCACCTGTCATTCCCGTCAAAACTATCAAAGAAGTTTGTTTTATAAAATTAGCACTGAAAAAAAAGTTTCCGTGAAAGCTTCTCTCTGTCTTTTTTTGAACAACTGATAGAGTTTTATGCATTTGATTTAAGGCACAAAATACACCTCCACAGATGCACTACCGCTACTTCAAAGACCTGTTTTTCAGAAATTCCGCCTCAAAAATGTGATGATTGTACTGGGTTCAATCACTGGATAATTTCTTCGCTAATTTGCACAAGTGCGATCTATTGCCAGCACAATGCTTTTCAGTTTACAATTTTTAGCCCAATCGGGTGTATCTACGTTTCTGTTTTTTAAGGAGTACTTCCCAACCATCAAATGTTCGGATACCAAACCTAACGGGCATTAAAACCAGTCATTTGTGATTTGACTGCTCAAGTCACACGACTCGATTTACTTAAGCGTACGTCTGCTGCTCCGCCCACTTACCGAAGCAAGTCGGGGGATACGTTTGTTAGACCGTGATATCTCTCACAATGCTAACACCAACCTCTCATTGATTGCATAGCTTTGCAAATTCGATGCAAGTAAAAGGGTTACTCTGTCAGTAATAAATCAGGATTTCAGTAATGTGTATTTACTGTGAATTGATGCATTGCACACATGGACAACTTGTACTGATTAGTTTTATTTGAATTTCATAAAAGCACTCAGATAACATGATACATTTAATTCACCCAAATGTGGCCATTCCCTTAGGTCTATTGCGTTAGTATGCCTACATATATACGCACACAAATCAAGCGACAATCTGTAAATCTGACATTGCACCCATTGAAACCACTCCTAATAATTTGTTCCTTGGGTCAGATTGCAATTTACAGCTGATTTGTTTGAGCGTGAATAACAGAGCTGTGATAGAAGTTCCGGAACTCAGGCCTGAACAGTGTCACAGTTATCGTGTGTGATAAATCATTGTCAATGTTCGCCGTTATTATTATCCGAGTTCTGAATGTGGATGTCGGCTAGGCTTGTTAAAGTTGTAAATGTCAGGGTAACTGCATTAAACGCACTTGAGTAAGTGGATAATTTATCGTGTATAGGTACCGGTTTAATTGACGAGGGTAATGTGAGTGATGATCATTCGGAGAATGACGGTGCAGAACCGTGTACATTTATCAGCATTGGGAAAACATTGGTGAGCAATAGATGTGCACCCCATTCCAATACACCAGAACTATATTGACGGTGCAATCCGTTGACACAGTCACATTTATTTTGCAGCCATCATTTTTCACTTCAAGCCTGTCTTTTTTGCGGATGCACGATTACATCCACTTGGTAAACAGACAACGTCGAAGAACTTGACTGGTCCAGTCGATCAATATCAGGCTTCTTACGATCCCTTTTGAATACAAGTTGGATAAAGAGCCACCTTGTTTATAGCACTTCAGATTTTTCCCTTATTCACTTGCAAAGTGGTACTAATATTTCTATTGTTATATATGTTGTAAGCAGAAATGCCGAATGGTATTCCATTGCTCAATTTTGTTTGTGTATCCTNCCAAAGGTTGTCGAAAATGACGTGCTCACCTTCGATGTGAATGCAGTCGATCACATCATTTGACGAAGTGAGTATAATAATTTTTGTCTCACTAGATCACTTAGAGGATCATGTAAGAGTTTTATCGACCACATATGATCAAAACCGACGAATCTACTTACTACTTCGTCCAAAACCCAAGAAAATGCTTTTCTAAAATCGCAGTAGCTGTACCCATGATTAGTCAAATAGTTTGAGATCAAGTCTATAGATTCATGCATAGTCATGGAGAGAGAGAGAGAAATAGGCGTGGTCCTGTTGTGTACTCACAGTCGACTTTTCGTGCAGTCTGAGGTAGCAGTGCGGCACTGGAAGGCATTGTACGTGACGGTGTGACAGAGGCGCGTAGTTGGTGTGCACGGCCATCATGATCGCCGGAAACATGTCGATATCGACCGACAAAATTGTTGTACAAATTCGATCCCAGTACGTCCACATCTGGATTATCGCTGAAAAACCAACAAAATAGGTGGATAAATCATTGAATTGAAATCTGTTTGATCCATCCAACCCGCAACAGTCGTGTTTATTGACTACTGAAAAAATAATACTTTATTTTAATACTGATCCGGAGAACGGGTAAAAGTTTGAACATCTGCAACAACTTAATATGATATATTTTCTAGCATCAAAACAAATATGACAAACTTGATCACATTTGATTGCTGATTTTTTATATAAAGGCAGACAAAACACGGAACACGGTATAGCAAAAATGTGCTTCTGGTGAGAGCGTAGACAGTTTCATGGTGCGAACCGTCAAACACTGCATCTTCGAAATCAGCTAACTGGATGGGTATTTCTGCTCAATCCAAATACCGAACACGTTTTCCGGAGTCTGACTTTTCAGATCAAGCAGCTTCAACCTCAGAAATTTGAACCAATTCCTGTCTCGGACAAATCCTTGAAGTGCATTTCCGGTTATACCCAATAACATTTTTTACACAAAAAGGAAGATTAACATACAAGTGAGCCTGTCTCCGTTGAGCAAGAAAGATTTCAAATTGCGTTTTCTCATGTATTGTAACCCATGATTTAAATTCACTGATAGGTCTACAACACGAAGACCAGTGCAAAGAAATTAGATCAGATCAATCAGACCGTACAATGTAAATCTGGGGGTAAAACCAGAAAATGTCTTCCAATTGGCAAATCGTAACATGCAAGTTTATCCCTACTTGGATAATATCATTACTCTGTTATCCGCCTCCAGGAGTGATTAAGGATCAGTTAATGGATAAACTATAAAAATTCCGCTTGGGATATCTATGTAAAACAATACCACGAATACCTCGAAAGTGAAAACTGGTTATTCCATAAGAAATATTTCGTCTTGAGTGTAGGTTGTGTGTGGAATCGTCAATTGCCTGTGGAAGACATAACAGAACAATCATTCAAGAGGCTTCTTTATCTATGCACATATAACATACAATTTCAGTTTAATGGTACGATTTATAGACAGAAAGAAGGAATAGCTATCGGTTCGCCATTAGAACCACTATTAGCAGAAATTTCATGACCAAACGCTTCGGCGGGGCCCTTTAAATTGGTCGTCTCACTTTTGGTTATCGCTGGAGCTTTGGTTTTTTCATCACACAACCTCTGGATATACTTTTGTATCAATTACGGTGACCTCAGTGATAAACTACAACACGTTTAGTTTAATTTCCGTACGAGTATCTGTGGAGTATATCAATGAACCGTCCTCACGTTCTTTTTCTCGTTTTTTGGGAAACAAGGTTGAAAGGATCACTCAAAATTCACATGGCAAACGGAAAAAACATTGGGCTGGCTGGAAAGTTGCACATGAGCACCGAAACCTAAAGAGTATTGATTTCCGATCATTTTGTCGTCGAATGTTTGCTCAATTCATTCTAAGCTATCGAACGTCGGTCTTCTGATTCACTACGGTGAGTACTCCAAAATTTGTCTTCTACTTTTCCAAGAATCTTGATTACAATAATCCGTCGAGGAATAATCGTTTCAGATCAAAGGCTTCCAATTATTTCGAGCAGATATATCTACAGGAAGGAAAACTGAAGGTGAAGGCATCATCATTTATCTGCGCCCGTTGTGGTGTAACTCCACCAAATGCATGTTCACTCACTGCACACAAAACATTTCTTGTATTTCTGTATAATGTAAACCACGTTTTCTCCTGCGTCACTCTTTGATTATCTTTCCAAACCTATACATCACTCCTGACTGTACTTCTAGTGAGTTGTCTCCCTCCATGGATGTATTCTATTCAATCATTTTGGAAAAATCTGTCACATCTGTATTCATCGTTGCTGGCGATTTCAACAGATCTGATGTGAGCTTTTACACACTTATTTCCCTTCAGAACATGGTTACTTTTTCCGTTCGAAATACTGCCTCCTTGGACCACGTTTTTGTTAACGAACCATCTTTTTTCCGTGTCTTCAAGCGTGCACCAGTAGGCAATTCCGATCACTGTCTGATGGTATATGAAAGCAAAAAATCCTGATTAAAAACGATGCACGTCAGACACGTTTACGACAAAACAGTCTGACCAATTTGATGGAAATAAAATCCATGATTGGTGGTACGGACTTACAACAACTCTTCGATCGTGATATTTTAGTCTTCTGTGAGAACACTACCAATTACCTCAACTATTGCTATGATGCGTGCTGCCCTCAGAAAAGGATTCATCTCCGATAGACTGAAATGGTTACGAAGGCTGAAAGAAAGGGTG